>JAMPIV010010880.1:0-125389 GCA_024509875.1 Oreohelix idahoensis | reverse complement strand
CGTTCTACGGTGCTTAATATATACAAAAATAGTAGGTGTTTGTGTTTGTACAAAGTGCAATAATGGAAGCGTGTTGCACTACGGGAAGATTGACTTCTGATTTAAAAAAAAAAAAAAATGTAGATTCATTGCAGAATAATTCTCGCCGATTTCAGATGAAAAATACATTCTTCGCAAATCCGCGATTTTATTTGTTAAACGTTATCTTTCGGTTAAGAAGTTTTATGTCCGAAATGTCAACATTTGTTTGTAGTAGCAAGTCTGTAGTCAGTCGTTGAGGAAGGTGGTTGAAGTAACAAGAAAAGACATGGTCCGCAACCAGACGATACGTCAAGGCCTAAAATCCCACCCCCTGCAGACCCAAGTATTTTTTTTTTTTTAATTAATGAAGAAAAATATCCCGTTCAACCTCTGATGGGTTATAATTAGGATATATATTGTTTTCAATTCCAAATAATATGAACAACTGCAGATATGAGAAAGTGGCATCACATTTGTCAAATAATTGTAAATAGGGACAATCACAATTGTGCTTTTACGTTAAATAAAAAAATAAAAAGAATAAACTAAAAAAAAAAACCCAACAAATTCGAGAAGAAACTCTGAACAAGAATAATATTAAAGTGGAGGGGTGTAAAGGCCTGGTGGTTCCAGTTATATAACTGACTTTAACAGATATTTAATTGACTTTCATATGTTAAAAGTCATATGCATTGTAAGATCAGCAACGAAAACAATGGGAAACAAAGAGCCAGGGGTCCAAACCCCCAGGACGACCCAGAGTCCGCTGGGAGGAAAACATTAGACAATCTTTGAAGGACCGAGGACTAGAATGGAACCATACCAGGAGGAAAACAGCCGATAGGATAGTCTGGCGCTCTCTCTCTTCCACATCTACACCTCACGGTAGAAGGGGAACGACTAAGTAAGTAAGATTCATTGCAGAATAATTCTCGCCGATTTCAGATGAAAAATACATTGACTTCGCAAATCCGCGATTTTATTTGTTAAACGTCATCTTTCGGTTAAGAAGTTTTATGTCCAAAATGTCAACATTTATTTGCAGTAGCAAGTCTGTAGTCAGTTATTGTTGCTATTATTATTAATCCAGCGGTGTTTGGGCTCTCGCCCTTCGGCTCATTGCTAAGTAGGGGTATCTGCATGAGCTTGCAAGTTGTACTTTTGTTCCATATAAGGTGTTCCACTCATCTGGCCTCGGAGGAAGGAGCATTTTTCTAATATCATCGAGTGCAAAGCACTCAAACAGGTGGTGTCAACACCATAGGGTTACAAAGTTGGCACTCTGGATTGTGTCGTGGTTGGATTCTGTTCAAGTGATTGTTGAGTGGTATATGTTGTATTCGGAGCCGGAAAATGGTGCTCTGATCCCTGTTTATAAAATAGCGGATGTTGTCATTAAGATCAGGACTGGTTATATGTCTGTAAATCTCTCTCCCTGTGTTTGTAATGGTCAACCTGTTAAGCCAAGTTTCGTTATTGTTTGCTTGAGTTGTTTGACTGTTTGGAGAGTTGTTGCTGTGAATTGTTGTTTTTGTATTGTTCCCTACTTTACTAATTTGTCTGCTCTGTCCTTACCAGGTAGGTTTGAATGTCCAGGGATCCATTGCATGATCACTGACATTTTGTAGTTTGTAGAGTTAAACTCTCCTTAATGTTGTCTTTTAATTTCAAAGTATACGTGTTAGAATTTAGAATAGTAACCCATTACGACTGCGTGCCAGGCTATTGGAATAAATCTATTCTTTTTTCAGTACAAGACTTACGCCATGCGTTCTTCAAATGTGTGCCAAATACAGGGAAACAAAAATGAAGCATTGTGTTTATAAATTCTTTTATTTATTACTTCATTCATTTGATCCCAAAGTTACGTCTGGGGTCAAGTGACTCCTCCAAGCTTAGTGTGCAATGCTGGGTTCTCAACATGTTTCACCACATGGAGAATCCCTGGAAGTGTGTGTGTCACGAAATGGATTTAGGACTAGAGACTGTCTACATATAGTGACAAGACAATAGTAAGAAGGAAGACTGAAATGATAGATTCAGATAGAAATATAGTGCAAAATGTGAAAGTTGAGACCATTGGCTCCGAGGTTGAGAACCGAGGTTGATTCTTTCCTCGCCACTTCGGACGTTTAAATTGCTATGGCCTCGAACCACCTCTAACTACCCTAAGGGGATAAGGTTCAATCAAGCTTCACAAACACCAAGATACAGACAACATATAGCTACTGTACTTAAAGGAAATGACTGATGCCAGCTACGCTTTATACAAGTTTATTATACACCTATAAACAAACTCATATACATGTCAAATACATAAAGTGCGAGGATGCACACCTGAAACAAAATCAAGCACAGTTAAAAATGCATCAACCCCAACCCTTCTCCCACAATTGCAACCTGTATGGAGAAAGAAGGTAAGGTTAACTGAAATGAACTACACTGCACTTGATGTCGCCTACACTCCAAACTAGCTGTTCTAAATTCTAACTCTAACTCTAAGTCCACTGATAGCTGGAACGACTACAAAGTGTCTACACAATCTCTGCACAGACTTCGGTTCTACACAGCCTATCCTGGAATCTCCTGAACACAACTAACTGCACCTCTAAACTTCAGCAGCGGTCCTCTGCTATGATTCACCAAAACTAACAGTTCTGCCTATCTGTGCTGACTTCAGTAGAGAGAATGTTTACCCTCTCTCTCTCCACTAACTCTGGAATTGATGACCAAGGTTTAACCGAACCCCACTGGATTCGGGACTGGAACTGTAGCTGGCTTCTCCTAACACCTCTGAGGTTACCTGCCCGATTACCTATGACTGGGCGATGGGGCTATCGGCTTTATTATGGCCGTGAAGAAGCGAACATAAAATTACCACAACGCTGACAGCATGCCAAATCTGCGTGTGTAACCGACCGAGCGTCAGAACTCAGGATTTATCCACAAAAATCCTATTCGCTGGAAAATGTCTTCCCCTGGCTGGGAAAACGTATTTTCTTCCTCTCCTTCCACCACTGGCAATTCATGCGCGGCTTAGCTTGTCGGCGAATGCCACAACTTCGCCGTGGGAGAAATTTTTGTTGTATCAAAAATTCTGCTCTTCCCCACAAAAGCCGGCACCTGCAAATCTCGAATGTCCAACTGAAAGGCAATCGACAATTTGCTTCTGGCACCCAGCTTGGCAAGTTATAGACGAAGAGAACGAAAATATGAAATGCTAGCCTATTTATTATCAAGACCCCCACGCGCCGACTTCATGACGTCATATGCGCGGCGTGTTTCTAAAGCCAATGGGAGCTCTGCATTTCAACTGCAGTTAGCTCTCAGCCACTCAGAACCTTAGATCATGCATATGCAACCAGTTTCTGCTAGACAAAGAAACGGGAATTCGTCCTAGCCCATACTGCGGAAATGAAGCAAAAATGGCCGCAATTAATTTAACTCCCGAAAAATGCGTCTAGGGCCACCTGCCCTATCTTTAAAAAAGACTAAAACTGGGGCAAATCCTGAACTAGCCTCTATAATCTTAATGTAGAATAATACTGTCCAATTCCCTACACCCCCATTCTAAACACATAAAGAAGAACCATAAAGCAGATGAGATCAAACTCTCTCGTGATCTCATCTTGAAAAAACGTAAATAATAGAAGGAGAAGAAACATGGAGAAGGATTTTTCTGTAATCCCTCCTAGAAATAGTGAACAAAATGCAAGGAGGAAAAGACATGGGCCATTTGAAAGACAGAATCTCAGTACTCTCGTTACAGTGTGGATGATTTCAAGACTCAATAAGGGTGTAATTAGTCCCATCCGCATCTATATACTATAACACTGTGCATAGGTGGCGGTCATATAAGGATTACTCTAGATATGCCTCCATGGAATTTGTATTATTATATAATCAAGTGTGTTGTTGACACTAGATATATTAGATAATTAGTGTCTTGTGTGGGGTCGAGATAAGCAGGATTCCATGTGTCAGGAAAGTGTATCACAAATGTACAGTGAGATTGTATCCGATGTTTAAAAGTCTACTACAACTTTACATTTACGGATCTGCGTCTTATTTAGTAAGGGAGGTAAAGGAATATCTTTGTATTAAGATTTAGAAGATGAGCGATGTACACAAAGAATTACACCTTTTTGTGAAAAGTACAATGTCTGTAGATTGCATATGAAAATTATGTATTGGATTTTACCAAAGGATATTGCCTTGTCAAGATTGTACCTTTTATTCCTGATACGACACAGTGTGAATGTTGTGACATAATTGTCCGTTCTCTTTTCCCAGCATTCGTGTTTATCGCCGACTGTCGTGAGAAATTCTAATCCACATATATATAAATTATCAGGTAAATATAAAGCCTAACAAATAAATTTAATAAAAGGAAAGAAGAATGGTAAAGAACAGTGCTGTCACAATGACTGTACTCGAAATCCCCCTTGTGTTCTCCTGCGTCTGCAAATTGTAACGTTTCACGTTGATAGTAAAGCCTTCTGCAGTATACACGCGTTTCCCAAACACCCTAAAAAGTGTACTCCATTTCTAAGAAAAACCTTGAAATACGCAAGTTGACCTAGATTTAAAATTCCATTCATGTCTTTTCTACACTATGTTACCAAAAACAAAAGACAGCACATCTTCGAAGTAAACAGGAGGTAGAAGAAATTGCATATTTTGAACGCAGCCACTTAGCTCTTTTAAATTTGTATATTTGGGTTCCTTAGGACTTGCTGACAAAGTATATGTAAAACGTTACGCAAATAGTCTAGGAATTACCAAATTATAGCCAAAATAAAATAGTGAGGGTGTCAGACAACACTAGAATCAGAATCGCTCAGTGGCAGAATTTCACCCCACCATTGTACGGGATATGAGTCTCCATGTTAACTCCTATTTGATTGGAGCGCAACAAATGTAAGGCTAAACACGATTAGTCGGACTATAAATACTATCTTTCGTTGTCAAGGGAAACGGGAGTAGGAGTACTTTTTTGAAAAGATGTGTAGACATGGCTTGATTGGTTAGAGCTGCGAATATACTCAATTCAGAGCGTCTGTTCCATGCCACATCTTGTAATAAACTTACTACAGAAACAGTGTGTTGAGCACCAGTGTATATTTTTTATAAATAAAAGCCTGGGACATCGGCAGATCGAAGTTGTGCTATATTCATTGCCATTCAACGTCATTGTGTATTATTTCCATGAATTGTGGTAGGTTTGAACTATTTGATATCTTTTTAAATGAAAATTGAATGTAAATTGATAATTATGTCTGTATATATGTGTGGTTCAGTAGCGAACATGAAGTAAAGCCTATAGTGCTCCAGCCTGAACAGAAGGTGTCGGAGGAAAGTGAAACTACATGGAATTGCCAAACAGTACACTGACACCTAGATTATTGACTAGAAAGAAATAATGCTGGAATTGCAGAGGCGTAGTGACAATTAAGGAGGAATATACAGGTGTAAAGTAATTCAGATGAAGCTGACAGTTGGCCTAACGCTCTGAACTCAGTGTTTGTTTTGTATTGTGCTCAGTGTAGAAATAGAGTATAAATTGGTTCTGAAGTAGGAGGTACAACCTTCTTGTTTCAGGGACCGTGGTCTTAAAGTTATTGAGCAGCACCTGGTCAGAGCTTTGCTGAATCCAGAGTCGGACAGCATACTCCTTGGTCCATATAGCTAACAGTGAGGTGTCTCCAGAGCACAGGGGAGCAATCGAGCAGAGGAGTCTTTTCCTGCCGCCATCACGAAAGATAAGCTGATGTGGCCAGCTGAGCTCAACATTATGTACCCCATCTTAAACTGACATTGTAAAATAAAATTAAGAGGGGAAATTAATTGTTTTAATGCCAGGAACTGAGAACATCTCCAATACTAGTTCCAACAGAAACAAACTATTGAAGTCATGATGACAAATACCAACAGAGCTTGAAAAAACAAAACAAAACCAGTATCCCTCATATTACTACTACACAACTGACACACATAGGATAATATTAATAAAATATGTCACTACAAGATTCATATTGATAAATTCTGTACATATAACTTGTAATTAAAATTGATTGTGACTCCTGGTTCACTTTGTATTTGAATCAGGACACATATACATTAATGACAGCACTGAATACATATTGATATTTGAAAAGTTATCAGTGACTCCTTTAAGATATTCTCATAGAGTGTTATATGTATGTGAGTGTCACAGTGTTGTCATGTGTGGTGGAATAAATTAAATTGTTATCTGTCTGTTGTTGTTGTGACTTACACTTCATCATATACATACCCTAGACATTCAACGTAGTCATCACAATATTCCAGAATAATTCTGACTGAGGTATAAATATGTGGCAGCAAGTAAGGTTATCTGTAAACACTACACCTATTAGATACAGATACCTTCACAGCTGATCTCAGTCAGTACACTAAGTCCCCTATAAATATTTATAACATCCCACTTCACCACATATATTGGGGTCTCGCTCTCGGGATTTTGAATCTCTCCCTATTAAAAATATTGGGGTAATTCACTTCAGGGAATAATAGAAATTAAAAAGTATCCTTGGGTGAAAATAAATAAGGTTGAGCTCACAGTGCCTGTGTTGTCCTGAGTTAATTAGTCATAGATAAAATTGTTTAGTTAAATATTTTAGACATTTATCTGTTAGACAATGGCCGACCTGGCAAAATTTCGATCTGCTGCTGTACAGACTGCGAAAAAGTTAGGAATGGACGGGCAAATTATGATTTCTTATGTCACTGCTGAATGTGACAAATATATTGAACGGGAAGAAAGAAGATTAGAAAAAGAGGCCGAAAGAAAGTTAGAGGCTGAAAAGGAAATTAAGAGGTTGCAGATTGAGGCTGAGGCTAAGAGGTTGCAGACTGAGGCTGAGGCTAAGAGGTTGCAGATTGAGGCTGACAAAGAGGCTAAAGCATTGGAAGCCGAGGAAAGAAGACAGGCTGCAGAAAGGGAAGAGAAGAAATTAGCTGCAGAAAGGGAAGAGAAGAAATTAGCTGCAGAAAGGGAAGAGAAGAAATTAGCTGCAGAAAGGGAAGAGAAGAAATTAGCTGCAGAAAGGGAAGCAGAAAAAAGAAGATTGACTGCAGAGAGGGAAGCAGAAAAGGAGGAGAAGAGATTACAAAGGGAGCACGAGTTACGACTAAGGGAGTTTGAGTTTCAAGGCCATGCTCCTGAAAATGGTGCCAGTCCCTTTGCCTCTGATGCCACTGCTAGCCAAGGAGCCTCAACCTCAGCTATGAATTTTCATTTAGATCATTTTGTTGAGAAAGACGATGATATAGAGAGCTATCTAAATAGATATGAACTATTGGCTACCACATATGGGTTAGAGAGAGAAAGGTGGAGCTTAAAGTTATCTCAAGGTCTTCGTGGGGCAGCTTATGAAGTTTTTGCCAAAATGAGCAGAGGTGATCAGGAAAATTATGACATGCTAAAGCAGGCTCTTTTGTTAAGATATGAAAAGAACGCAGAATTTTATAGGAAAAAATTTAGGAATGCTAAACTACTGTCAGGTGAAACCTATCACCAGTTCTCTGCACGAATAGAGACATACTTGGAGAAATGGACTTCTCTGGGGAAAACCCAAGATCTTAAGGAAATGGTCCTTATAGAGCAATTAAGAGAGTCCATGTCTCCAGACCTGAGAAAGTTTCTCATGGAACAAGGTGCAGAGAGGCTGGGTGAGTTGCTAAATGTTGCTGAAAGGTATCAAGCAGCTCATGCAGAGGTAACAGGTAATAAAAAGAAACAGGTGGATAATTTTAGGGCACCACAGAACTTTAATAAATTTGATCCTAGGGATCAAAACAAAGGTAAGCACCAATTTGATAGGCCACGGTATGACAATAAAAATAAAACCCCACAATTCGATGAAAGGAAATATGATGAAAGAAAATCTTTCAACCAAGGAAAAAGGTGGTGTAAAAATTGTAAGATGAACAATCATGACACTGACCATTGTAGAAGGAAACCTCCTCATTGTGCTGCTATGACATCGGGGAAAAAGGGAAAAAAGGTCAAACCAGCAGAACTACAGGAAACATACCACCCCCCAGTGTGTGAAGATGTCATCTGTAATGGTGTTACTATAAGGTGTTTATATGATACCGGTTTAGATTACGATTCCGTTGTGAGTTCTCACCTGGTGCAGGCCGATCAATACACCACAGAAACAGTGGAGATTCAAACTGCAACCAAGGATGTAGCTACCATGACACTTAACAAAAAGGTGAAAACGCGATATGTGGAAGGAATCATAAAAGAAGCAGTGATAAATGAGCCAATCTACCCCCTGATATTGGGGTGTAGATATGTCTTCTTGGGGAATCCCAAGAGACCTGTGATGCTGGCAACAGTGCAGACCAGATCACAGTCTAAAAAGGAGGAGGATAATCCAATAAATACTCATCCAGATGAGATGAGGAAGGCACAGGCTGAGGACAAAACACTCAAGCCGTGTTTCAAGAAGTTGCCCAAATCTCATACACCTCCAGGCAAGGGAGAATTTTATATGAAGAACAAGCTGATATATAGGAAGGCTGGATCTGAATCAAATGGTCACGGACAGCTGGTCCTTCCAACTTCATATAGGACTAAAGTGTTGGAACTAGGGCATGCGATTTCCTTCAGTGGTCATATGGGGATCAGCGCAACAGGACAGCGTATAGCTTGTCACTATTTCTGGCCAGGAATAACTGAAGATATCAAACGATATGTAAAATCCTGTCCAGAGTGCCAACGAGTAGCACCTAAACATTGGACTGCACCAGCAACTCTGGGGGAAATGCCCATAGTGGGAACACCCTTTGAGAGAGTTGCCGTGGATCTTGTGGGACCTCTCACCCGAACCAAGAGAAGGAACAGCTACATTCTGACTCTGGTGGACACTTGTTCTATGTGGGGAGAGGCAGTAGCCCTGTCATCGATTGATTCTAAACATGTGGCAGAGGCATTGCTCACAATTTTCACAAGGTTAGGCTTTCCCAATCAAATCTTGACTGATAATGGCTCTCAGTTCAAGGGGAAACTAACTGAAGAAGTTTTCAGGATCTTCCAGGCCAAACACTTCCATTGTAGTGTGTACCACCCCCAAGGGAATGGCCAAGTGGAAAGATTTAACGGCACGTTGATGTCGATCCTGAGAAAGTTGGCACACGAAAAACCAGATACATGGGACCAGTACCTGCACGCCGCCCTCTTTGCTTATCGGGAGGTACCCCATAGTTCAACCGGTATGGCCCCGGCAACATTATTGTTTGGAAGGCCAATAAAAGGTCCGCTCGAAGCTCTGTTAAGAACGTGGACTGATGAAAAAGCAGAGGAAAATATTACATCCTCATACCAATATGTGAATGAGCTGACCACTCGTTTAAAAACTGGCTGGAAACTTGCCAATGAAAATTTGAAACAAGCCAGGAAGAAACATGCTGCCTATTATAACAGGAAGGCGAAAGACAGAAATTTGGCTGTGGGAGAGAAGGTACTGCTTCTTCTGCCCGGTAGTCAGAATAAGTTACAGATTGGATGGCAAGGTCCATATACAGTTCTAGAGAAGGTGTCTAGAACAAATTATAAGATAGATAAGAAGGGGAAAGAAAAAATCTATCATGTGAATCTTCTGAAGAAATATTTGGAAAGAGAACATCAGGAAGAGACACACTTGTTGACCTTGTCCATTGCCATGGAGATGAAAAAGGAACCACTTTCATCATTTGAATATCCATTACATCCCTGTGAGGCAGCGGCACAGGTGAAAATCAGTACACATTTAACGAAAACTCAGAAAGAGAGAGTGCAACAGGTTCTAAATAATCATGCAGAGGTGTTAACAGACCGACCAGGGCATACAAACCTATTGGAATATGATATGAAACTGATAGACCCCACACCTGTATGTATGAAACCATATTCGATTCCTTTTGCTAAGGAGAAAGCTTTGAAGGAAGAGATAGACTATTTGTTGAAGGAAGGAATTATTTCACACAGTGAATCTTCGTATAGTTCCGGTGTTGTACTCTTAAGGAAGCCCTCTGGAGAACATAGACTCTGTATAGATTACAGGAGACTGAATGCTATTACAGAAGGACAGGTGGATCCATTGCCGGATACAAATCAGTTGTTTGCCAGGCAAAATAAAGCTAAATATTTCTCAAAAGTGGATTTGAGTAAAGGATACTATCAGATTCCAGTAAAGCCTGAGGTTAGACCATACCTAGCTTTTAGTACCTCAGAAGGACACTATGAGTTTAATAGATTGCCATTTGGATTGAAGAATGCGCCTAGTGTCTTCTCTAGAATGATGAGAAAATTATTGGACCCTCTGAATAACCCATGCATCACAAATTTTATGGATGATATCCTTATAGCAACAGAAACATTTGAGGAACACATTGACTCTCTGAACATGCTGTTTAATCGACTTAGGGAAGCGAATTTAACAGCCCGACCAACCAAATGTTGCGTTGGATGTAAAGAATTGGAATTCTTGGGACACACAGTTTATCAGGGAAACATGACCCCTGACCCAAAGAATCTAGAGAAACTAAAGAAAGCCCCGAGACCACAAACCAAGAAGGACGTGAGATCCTTTGTCTCATTATGTGGTTTCTACCAGAAGTATATCAAAAACTTTAATTCCATATGTGCACCGTTAACTGATTTGACACGTAAAGGAAACCCAGATCGCATTACATGGACACCACAATGTGAAATGGCTTACCAAGAATTGAAGGAAAAGCTCACAAGTAAACCTATTTTGAAATTACCTGACTTAAGTCAAGAATTCATTGTAAGAACGGATGCCAGTAATATTGGGTTAGGTGCCACTCGGCTACAGAGATCAGATGCATTGGATGGGGAATTAAGCCCAGTGGCATATGCTAGCAGAAAGCTGAATAAAGCTGAAACCAACTACTCAAATAGCGAAAAAGAATGCCTTGCAGTAATATGGGCGATAAAGAAATTCAATATTTATCTGTATGGGAAGGCATTTAAGTTGCAAACGGATCATAAACCTTTGTCGTTTCTAGCACAGGCTAGGCATGAGAACTCGAGATTACTCCGTTGGTCTTTATTGATGCAGCCATTTGAGTTCAGCATAGAGTATATAAGTGGAAAAACAAATTTGGGAGCGGATTTTTTAAGCCGCCATCCGTGTGATGAGAATCACCCAAAACGCAAGGAATAATAAGAAATTTCTCTATGTGTATATAGAATTATAGACTGACATATAACGTCTGTTTTAAGTGGGGAGGATTTGTCGTGAGAAATTCTAATCCACATATATATAAATTATCAGGTAAATATAAAGCCTAACAAATAAATTTAATAAAAGGAAAGAAGAATGGTAAAGAACAGTGCTGTCACAATGACTGTACTCGAAATCCCCCTTGTGTTCTCCTGCGTCTGCAAATTGTAACGTTTCACGTTGATAGTAAAGCCTTCTGCAGTATACACGCGTTTCCCAAACACCCTAAAAAGTGTACTCCATTTCTAAGAAAAACCTTGAAATACGCAAGTTGACCTAGATTTAAAATTCCATTCATGTCTTTTTCTACACTATGTTACCAAAAGCAAAAGACAGATGGACTAAAGGATAGAGAGAAGGGAGAGGCAGAAAGCAAGGACACAGGCAATACTACCACAGTCGCGCGATACACAATTACTACTAACACGCGTGTAAGGCCACTAGCACTAACTTTTTTTCAGATAGACAGCGAATAAAAAACACTACCCATCCGAGAGTTAGGTTTTAAAACTTACAAAATTCTTATTGGGAAACATGACATTATACTGGTTTACGTTTGAAAACATTACAGTACCCAGACAGCACATCTTCGAAGTAAACAGGAGGTAGAAGAAATTGCATATTTTGAACGCAGCCACTTAGCTCTTTTAAATTTGTATATTTGGGTTCCTTAGGACTTGCTGACAAAGTATATGTAAAACGTTACGCAAATAGTCTAGGAATTACCAAATTATAGCCAAAATAAAATAGTGAGGGTGTCAGACAACACTAGAATCAGAATCGCTCAGTGGCAGAATTTCACCCCACCATTGTACGGGAAATGAGTCTCCATGTTAACTCCTATTTGATTGGAGCGCAACAAATGTAAGGCTAAACACGATTAGTCGGACTATAAATACTATCTTTCGTTGTCAAGGGAAACGGGAGTAGGAGTACTTTTTTTGAAAAGATGTGTAGACATGGCTTGATTGGTTAGAGCTGCGAATATACTCAATTCAGAGCGTCTGTTCCTTGCCACATCTTGTAATAAACCTACTAAGAAACAGTGTGTTGAGCACCAGTGTATATTTTTTATAAATAAAAGCCTGGGACATCGGCAGATCGAAGTTGTGCTATATTCATTGCCATTCAACGTCACTGTGTATTATTTCCATGAATTGTGGTAGGTTTGAACTATTTGATATCTTTTTAAATGAAAATTGAATGTAAATTGATAATTATGTCTGTATATATGTGTGGTTCAGTAGCGAACATGAAGTAAAGCCTATAGTGCTCCAGCCTGAACAGAAGGTGTCGGAGGAAAGTGAAACTACATGGAATTGCCAAACAGTACACTGACACCTAGATTATTGACTAGAAAGAAATAATGCTGGAATTGCAGAGGCGTAGTGACAATTAAGGAGGAATATACTGGTGTAAAGTAATTCAGATGAAGCTGACAGTTGGCCTAACGCTCTGAACTCAGTGTTTGTTTTGTATTGTGCTCAGTGTAGAAATAGAGTATAAATTGGTTCTGAAGTAGGAGGTACAACCTTCTTGTTTCAGGGACCGTGGTCTTAAAGTTATTGAGCAGCACCTGGTCAGAGCTTTGCTGAATCCAGAGTCGGACAGCATACTCCTTGGTCCATATAGCTAACAATGAGGTGTCTCCAGAGCACAGGGGAGCAATCGAGCAGAGGAGTCTTTTCCTGCCGCCATCACGAAAGATAAGCTGATGTGGCCAGCTGAGCTCAACATTATGTACCCCATCTTAAACTGACATTGTAAAATAAAATTAAGAGGGGAAATTAATTGTTTTAATGCCAGGAACTGAGAACATCTCCAATACTAGTTCCAACAGAAACAAACTATTGAAGTCATGATGACAAATACCAACAGAGCTTGAAAAAAACAAAACAAAACCAGTATTCCTCATATTACTACTACACAACTGACACACATAGGATAATATTAATAAAATATGTCACTACAAGATTCATATTGATAAATTCTGTACATATAACTTGTAATTAAAATTGATTGTGACTCCTGGTTCACTTTGTATTTGAATCAGGACACATATACATTAATGACAGCACTGAATACATATTGATATTTGAAAAGTTATCAGTGACTCCTTTAAGATATTCTCATAGAGTGTTATATGTATGTGAGTGTCACAGTGTTGTCATGTGTGGTGGAATAAATTAAATTGTTATCTGTCTGTTGTTGTTGTGACTTACACTTCATCATATACATACCCTAGACATTCAACGTAGTCATCACAATATTCCAGAATAATTCTGACTGAGGTATAAATATGTGGCAGCAAGTAAGGTTATCTGTAAAACACTACACCTATTAGATACAGATACCTTCACAGCTGATCTCAGTCAGTACACTAAGTCCCCTATAAATATTTATAACATCCCACTTCACCACACCGACATTATTGCGCAACGTCTCATTTTCTGTACTTAATCGTTGTTTACACTCCCTTCCCTCAATAGTTATGTCGGGACTTCAGCGACCATCGTTTGCTGATTAGGGTAATCAATCCCTTTCGTTTGAACCCATATTGACACCTGGGATCGCATGGAGAGAGAAGTGTGGGTGCGGCCGGTTAATAAGTAAACAACCTTGGTATGACCATAGTCGATTATCTTATCGCTGGGAATGTCTCTGTCGGACCAAGTTGTTGTCAATGTTTGCTGAGCCGGGTGAATGTCATATTCGTTTCCAGACAAGACTTGTTGGACGAATAATTATCCGTCTTGAAAGAGATTACCTGTGATATATTATTGTATGGGTGTAAACATGATCGATAATAGATGGAAGCTGGCATACCATACAGGGTGACTGTAAACAGCACATTTATTTTTGCGTTTGTTACGCAGGAATTATTCGTGACAAAAGGGGAAATATACGCACCTTGCATGCTATTAGTTTGGTATTTGAGACGTAAAAATACAAAATTTCTGATTGGAGCCTTGTCATATAGTAGCAATCTGGATGTGGGCCGAATGTTGAATTAAAGTTTAGCACCTTGTGAGTTTACCGCACTGTGTCAAGAAGGCAGACAGACATTCCAGAATAAGGAATAGGATCAGGATTCCATTTTAAAGGACTGGACAACGTGTTTGAGCATTTTGTGAATTTACACAACGACAACTCTACCTTTATTAATACGTAAAGGCCAGAATCCTAGAAACCTGAACAATAAGTCATAGTGGGAGTCTATTGTAAAGTAACACCCCAGACCACGTGTAAGAGGCATCTTAAACAAGTTGCCTTAACTATTTCTCTGAGCCAGAAGTCGGTATTCCCGAAAGAGATTTTGGGGTAAGTTGTACATTTTATAATTCTATACTTTGCTTTTATTACCATGTACAAATTGTTAGTGGATGTCCAAGTCAAACGAGGCTGGTAACTTCAGCATATAGCATGATGGTGTCATGAACCACCACTGCAAGAGATGGTGACTGCTTTATGCAGGTTTCTCATTATATTAACCTTTTCAACCAGTGCATATGTAAATGTAAACATGTTCAATATAAATGCAATGAATGTTTCCACTCACTGGGATTAATATTAATGCTCAGAGAGTGTAAAGTGTCAGGAAACCCAATACTCATGAGGGTATTTTTTCTCTCTTATTTCATGATACTAATCCTTGGTACCAATTGGTGGTGCTATCTGTGGAACAAGTGAGTGTTATAATTGGCCTGCAGGCAAAGCTAGACATCTACAGCAGACAGGTCTTAACAGACGCTGGACCATCTTTGCAATTACCCCACGCTACTTCGAGGGACGTGTTTCGGCCACCAGACTTGACTAGGGACGAGAGTGAACCAGTCCATAACCTGCAAAGAACAAGCACCAACTGGAGCAGAAACCAACCGACATCTTACTGGCAGATAAGTACCCATTCAAAGCTGCCAAGTGAACTCTCTACTAATGATTTTTTTTTAAATCAGACCATCAAATTTTAAATACTATCTAAATTCACCCCAACCTTATTTATTTTACAATTGTTAACAATAACTGATTGTTAAATTTGTTTTCCGCAAATATACAAATTTATAGTTGATTTACTCATTTTGAGTGAACTGCACCCGTACGTCTCAGTCATGTTAAATACTTATAACAGAGTTATTTAAGTAATATTTTACTGACTTAAATCAGTTGGGGGCTCATTAAAACGAGCAAAATCCTAACTCATAGAAGGTCAGGAAAGATAAAAAGTTTGCACGGCCTGGAACCTATCAGCAGTAGTAGTTGATTTCTTTAAATTCCTATGAGGCTCCTTAGAATTGAAGCACCATTCTTCAATTCACATTTCTGCCAAGAGTATTATTGAGCGCAAGGTAGACACCTTTGAAGACCCTCGGTAGATACTCTAAATTTTGGCCACTGTTGGACCATCACTGCCGAGCAAGGGGAGTAAATCCTGTGACAGATGTCTCCGTATTAAACCTGTTGGATTGAGCAAATGAAGTATGTATAACAGGAATCGGCAACGTCGTTCCCGATCAACCGGTAGATACCAGTGGGTGATTAGGTAGATCATTAGGCGACTGCGGGGAAGCAAAAGAAAGAAAGTTAAACTAGGGAAATTTCGGACTAGACACCTCCCACCAGCATTTAAAATCGCGGTGTCCCCGGGATCAAAGGTACTTTTTTCTCATTCCTAATGAACGAACGAACGAACGAATGAACGAACGAACGAACGAACGAAATCTTTATTTCATCAGGGTAAAGAAATAGGCATAATTGCCTTTTCACATTTCTGCACTGCAATACAATTTTCAGCGTTTTAAAAATTAAAATATTAACAACTTCAGACAGGATCAATTAATATTATCATCACAATCAGAAACTTAGCACACACAAGTGCATTTACTCATAAGTCATTCACGCACATAGAGAGAGGGAGAGAGAGAGAGAGAGAGGAGAGAGAGGGGGGGTCAAGCAATAAAGCTACTTAATATAAAAAATTCAATTTAAAATGAAAATATTACAATGACGCTCGTGGAAACGTTGAAATAACTGAAACAGAATTGTCATTAAATGTGTGTACAAGATTTCATGACATGTGAATGCAGATGTCTTTTGAATGTGGTGTAATTATCGGTTTTGACAGACTTGGGTAGGGAATTCCATGCTAAAGCACCTGCATAACTAAAACAACTTCGGAAGAGGTCAGTTCGAGGTTTTGCAAGGTCCAAAAGTAGGTCGCCACGTATAAAATATGAGCAGTACTTATAGCGAAAGAACATTTGCAAGTATGAAGGCGCTCTGTCGTGTAAAATTTGATGCACAAATAGGAGATCTTGAAGAAGAAGAATGAATTTGTTAAGAGGAAGAACATTCGGCTGTGAAAATTGCTGAGCACTGGGAATGTTATCATTCAGGCAAACAAGTCGTAGCGCCCTTTTATGTAGGGATTCTAGGCGTTTCAAAAACGACAAGCCACAGCGACTCCAGATATTTGAGCAATAAGAAAGGTGACTTTGAATATGTGCATAAAAGAATATAAGTCTAGAGTGCGGACATAAAAAATGTTTGATTTTTGAGAGTTGAAACAATTTTTATGAGATTTTGTTTGCGATGAAATAGACATGTGACTTCCAGCTTAGAGACTGGTCAATGACCACACCCAACAGACTGTGGTCCGTAACTTGCTTAATACGTTCTCCGTCTAGAGATAAAGATAACGTATTTGGTTGACAGTGCAGAATCTTTTGGCGGGTTGAGATAATCAAAGATTGAGTTTTGTTTTTATTAATGTACATACTATTAATAGTGCACCAATCGTGTACAATGTCCAGGTGATGCTGTAAAAGAGACTGAACAGTGTTAATGTCTGCGCCAGCTACTGTTATTGTGGTATCATCAGCAAACATAAGACAATCGTCATGTGGCAATGACAAGGGCAGGTCATTGATGAAGATGCTGAAGAGTAAGGGTCCTAGTATCGAGCCCTGCGGGACACCCATTGTAGTGGTGTATGATTTAGAGAGCACATTATTGTATAAGACTCGTTGTGTTCTGTTTTCAAGGAATGATTTTATTAATGTGATCACTTGTGGATGAAATTTGTACACCGCAAGCTTTTGTATCAGCAACGAGTGGTCAATTGTGTCAAATACTTTGTAAAGGTCGATTAATAATACTCCATTTATTTTCTCGCAGTTGATATTAGAATGCCAGATTTCGGTAATCTTAGTCAACAAGGATTGATAAGAGTGTTTGGGTCGAAATTCAGATTGGTTTTCATGTATAAGATTGTAGCTGTTCAGTGAAGAAAGAATATGTTTATACATGTGTCGTTCAAGAGGCTTAGTTATGACTGATAGTAGGGAAATCGGCCGGTAGTTTGTGACGACATTAATATCAACTTTTCTAGGTACTGGTACCACTAAGCCTGTTTTCAGTCGTTGAGGAAACACTTTCTTTGTGAGGCACAGATTGTAAATGTAAGTGAGTGAGTCGCATACAACAGGCTCTGCAATCTGAAGTATCCTCGAAGATATTCCATCTTCACCATTATTATAATAATATAGTAATATAAGAGTAACATTTTTAAAAAATACAAAAAACAAACAAAAACTAAGAACAATGCTAGAGAGTAACATTTAAAAAAAAAAGCAAGCAAAAACAAAGAACAATGCTAGAGAGTAACATAAAAAAAAATAAAAAAAATTACAAAAACAAAGAACAATGCTGGAGAGTAATGAAAACTCTCGAGCTGGTTATTGAAACATATTCGTGAACGGCGTGAGATAGAAACGTCGACTTGAAAAATAATCAAAATTATATTATTGTTTCGTGACGTACAAAAAAATACTTCAAAAACAATCGCAGTTCATAATTGCTCTTGCCTTGAGTAACACTTATCATTAGCCTTGTATTTTGATTACTCTTCATTTGTTGTCTTATTAAATAAGCGACAACCGGAAGAATCGACACGAATTTTCTGTGTATTTAATCCAGTAAATTATGCGGATTTAATGTAATGGCGGAATACGTGTAATTCCATCATTAAAAGGGAAGTAAATCTGTATTATTAGTAAAAAAAACTCAGTAACTAAACTTGTAGTTATATCCGTTTTATTTTGCAGGTTGATTTATGTTCTGAACATTATAACATCTTCTTCTTCTTTCATCCTTAGCCGCCGACCGTCAAAGCAGTCAGTGGCCATCACGCCTAGTGGCGTCTTGTAGGGCAACAACAAATTGATTCCACTTTGCTCGGTCGGTGGCCATCCTTCGTACAGTGCCCCAACTCTGGTTCATTCTTTGCATCTCAGCCTCCATAGTCCTCCGCCAGGTTGTTTTTGGTCGGCCTCTCTTTCGTTTTCCTTCAGGGGTCCAAAGCATAGCTGTTCTTGTGATGGCATCGGGGTCTCTTCTAAGGACATGGCCAATCCAGCTCCAGCGTCTGCCAGCTATGATGGTGTGTATGTCCTCTTGCTTGCTCCGAGTAAGCAGATCTTGGTTGGTGGTGGTATTCGGCCAAAAGATTCGGTGAATTTTTCTTAGGCATGTTGTGTGAAAAGAGGACAGTTTCGACATTTCTTTCTCTGTAACTCTCCAGCATTCTGCACCATAAAGAAGCACAGAAAGCACACAGCTCTGATATAATCTTAATTTTGTGCTTGTGCTGTATTGAGAGGACTACCAGATGTTGTTTAGGCTAAAAAAGGCTGTTCTTGCCTTATTCATTCTGATGTTGATGTCATTGCCTGCCCCGCCGTCTGGTGTTACTATGCATCCTAGGTATGTGAAGGTGTCTGTCTGTACCAGTTGCTGATTCCTTACTGATATGGGCTCAGGGTTGCTCACATTGAGCGTCATGACCTCTGACTTCTTTAAATTGATGTTCAAGCCCACCTGCTGGCTAAACTTATTAAGTCTATCCGTTTTTTCCTGGATGTGTTGATGTGAATGTGCTAGTAGTGCAATGTCATCTGCATATTCCAGATCTTCCAATGTAGAAAATGTAGTCCATCTTATTCCTCTTGGTCTGCCCTCTGTTGTCTGGAGCATCACCCAATCTTTGACTGTTAAAAATAGAGTGGTTGATAAGGGGCATCCCTGTCGTACTCCTGTCTTCACCTCAAAGGTTAGGTTGCTCTGCCCAACACTACACGTAAAGTTGGCATAGAGGCTTTTTATGATTGACACTATGCATGGTAATCACCAAATGGTCGGGACAGAAACCAGATAGACCACATCATGATTAACGGTAGATGGAGACATGCATTACAAGATGTGAAGGTAAGAAGATGTGCAGATGTGGGAAGTGATCACCATTTAGTAGTAGCAAAACTGAAAGTGAAGCTAAGAAGGGCCGGACCAACTGTAACTACACAGAAAAGGTTTGACATCAGCAAATTGAAGGACCCCCTTACAAGAAAAAAAAGCGGCTGACATAAAGAAAATTATAGCATGAGGAGAGTATAAAACAAAAACCATACCTAAAGGTCTTTTATATTTATAGATGCGCCCTAATATAGCGGACTAAGTTGAACGGGATGCGCCTGGCCAAAACGAGGCAAAACGTTTACTGTTTTTTTAAAAACATGAGTGTCATCTTAAAGACTGAAGAAAGACTTTCCTTTCATGTCACTTAAAAAGGGGGATAAGAGACATTTAGAGGCACGGCGAAGTGATGAATGTATAGTGGGAGAAATTAGGTTAACAGTAGACCCTCATTAGCTTGCGGAAAGGGAAAAACACACTTGGAGTAGGTATTTTTTTGGGATGCTCATATCTTTACAAAATAACTACTGGAAATATTCCCAGTACGCGGGAACAAGAAGAATATACGAGTAGTTCTGTACGTTACAGAATGCTGGAGAGTAACATTACAATAAAACAAACAAACAAACAAAAATGAAGAACAATGCTAGAGAGTAACATAAAAAAAAATAACAAAAACAAAGAACAATGCTGGAGAGCAACATTTTAAAAAAAAACACACACACACAAACAAAAAACAGTGCTGGAGAGTAACATTAAAGCAAACAAACAAACAAATAATAACAAAGTACAATGCTGGAGAGTAACAGAAAAAAAACCAATGCCCAAATTGTCATCTTTTGACACAATCTGCACGATTCTTCGAGCAATCAAGAAGATATGCGCACCACCATAACATCAGCAACCAAGAACTACTTATTCGGGGTAACCAGGAGGACATGCACACCATCATATCTGGCAGACGCTAGAGTTGGGTTGGCCACGTCCTCAGAAGGGACCTTGATACCATCACAAGGACAGTTATGCTATGGACCCCCGAGGGAAAGCGAAAGAGAGGCCGACCAAAAACAACTTGGCGGAGAACTGTGGAAGCTGAGATGCAAAGAATGAACCACAGTTGGGGCACTGTACGAAGGATGGCCGCCGACCGAGCAAAATGGAATCAATTTGTTGCTGCCCTACAAGACGCCACCAGGCGTGATGGCCGCTGACTGCTTTGACGGTTGGTGGTTATGGATCAAAGAAGAAGAAGAAGATAACAGGTAGACCACGGCTTCTTATACTTTTTTTGTGCCATGACAGAACTCAAAAGGATTAAATCAACTATAAATTTGTATATATTAAAATAACAAATTTAATAATCAATTATATTTAACAGTGTAAAATGAATAATTCTCTTTTAAAACAAGGTTATAATTACAGGGAGATGTTATAGATATTAAGGGAAATTTTTGAAAAGTTCACATGGGAGCTTTTTTGTACTCAGCTTCCAGTAAGTTTGTTGGTTTCTGCTGCAGCCGATAGTTGGTTCTTTGCGGGTTATGAGCTGGTGCACTCTCGTCACAGGTCAAGTCTGGAGGTTGTGACACGTTCCAAGAAATATCAGGGAGTAATCACAAAGCTGGTCCCACGTCTTCCAGACCCGTCTAATGATGGTATCTAGCGTTGACATCAGGCCACTTATACACACATTTTGTTCCTGAAATAATACCCTCAACTGGTACCACCGACTAGTATTAATAAAGAAGAGAAATAAATACCCTCCTGAGTATTGGGTTTCCTGACACACAATCATGTGTTCCCCTTTTCATTCCACTATCACATCTACCTCAGAACTTTACCCTCTCTGAGCAATAATATAAATCCCAGTAAGCAGAAAACATTCATTACCTTTATATTGAATATATGTTTACATTTTCACTTGCAGAAAAGGGGAATAATATAATAAATATGTACATCAGTTCTATTATCACCAAGTCCCTGCTCTAAATGGATCTTGGGACTACATCTGCTTTTGGTTCTCTGTGAGAAACCCGCATAAAGCAATCACCAGCTTTTGCATTGGTGGTTCATGAAATCATCATTGTTATCGTGGTGGGTTTTGATGTTATGAAATGTTGTTGATGTGTTTCCTTATTGTACTGAATGAGGCCAGCTGTGAAGGTCCCTGATTCTAACAAATTTAGGGTTGAATTATCAGGGTACCGTTCTGCTACCACCTTATGGCCTCAAGCAGACTTATTCTTGACTAGTATGAATGATAGCTACGTCTAATGTCTAGGGATATGCAAGTGTGGTGTGATGGTACTTTAACAATAATACACCTCTACACAAACAAGTATTAAGGTATATGATTAAGGAAATAACACCTCGGATAAATTTGTACAATTAATAATTTTCTGTATGATTTATTGGTCCTGAACCTAGTATTTTTCTGGTCAGGACTTTAAAAATGAAAAGAATTCAAGATATATACAAAATGTAAATTTTAGACCCACAGCGACAAGTGTCCAAACAAATACTGTTAAATTATACTTAATAGTGTTACTAAAATCTGTCTATTACTGGTTTCTAACACTGGATGGCTGTTTGGGATTCTTTAATCACTCCCAGTCTCTTTACAATATAATGTCACTGTTAATTTCACTAGGGAAATATTTTATTTCTTGAATACAGGGGAATTGATAAGGGTGGATTTAGGCTGACTAGTGGCCACTAAAGATGATAAACCACAAATCTGGCCACTATGGACGTTACAGGTATCAGTCCGAAGTCGTTGATAATCAGCAGCCCAGTAGAGTACCACCCCTATAGACACCAGGGATATAATAGGTTGAAGTGTGAGGTGTCTTGTCTGGTTTGTTGTTGCTTGCTGTGAGTGTGGGTGATGTGGTTTCACAAGTTCACAACATATGTGGTATGACATGGAAAGTCATATAAAGGTATAAACTGCTATTGACGTTTTCCATCGTTTATTTTCTGACGCCACAAGACAGGTAACTGTACATCCATTTCACAATAAACCATAGTCATGACAGTTCACGAAATTCAGCATAAGTTATGTTCATCAATGCATCTGGCATATATTCAAAAAATGATATGGCGCCAAGGGGATTATACTGTTGGCTCCAATATTACAAGAGTGCATCAATACTCCTCTCACTGATCAGATGTGCTAAATGAGTCTAATCATAAGTCGCACGAGGATGGTGTTCCAGGAGTATAAGTCAAGCTGACCTTTACAGGCATTCCTAAGTCTAACCTCGACGTAGGTGCAATCGCTGACATAGCGACGTTCATAGAACATAGAACTGTCCTTCGGGCTAAGTATGACCCGTGTACATATTAATCTCAGGTATGAAGATACCTGGGGCGTGACTTCTAGTAGAAGAACCTCTCTTTCTGTAATTCGTAAGTGAGCAGAGATCGACCATTGTCAACATAAAGTTAGATTACAGATTTGAAACATAAATGAGGTATTACCTTGCTTTGAAATCAACACCACAAAACACACGCCTCCAGGCGTTTTGAATCATCAAGGGAAGGACCTTGTAAGCTAAACTAACTCACAATAGGACTCCTAATTCCCTATCAAAGAATCACAGACGCAAGAAGCGTCCTCTCTGCTTCACAACTTTCATAGACTCCCCGACAGGAAAGCTTCTCAAGCACACCTAACGTCCGGACATGCGCAGAGCGCATACACCTGTGTAAGAATCAAAACGAGACGATGTAGGAAACATTCCAGATAAAGATTTGTAATAAATCGCGCCTTATATGGACAGGAATAAAAACCTCAACACTGGTTTCAATCATTCCAAGAAACAGTTGACCGATACTACCATATAAGGAGAATGACCACACATCGTTCAAAAAATGGACCGAGGCGTCCCGTCACAAGAGAAGGTAACCATCATTGAAAATGGTAATCACAGTCAAACAAGGGTTATCTAGCTTTGACCGAAAAAAATAAAAGTGTACAATTCAGACAAGTTAATTATACAATGTCTTTAGAAAATAATTATACAATGTCTTCGGAAAAAATTCTGTGCGTAACAGATTACCGCACCCCCCGGGAAAAAAATGAAACTTTTTTTTAAATCCTAGAGCCAGAAAAACAGGCTCCTAACGCACGTATGATGCGCGGATATAATGCCTAATATGAGGCTAGCTCGACGCATGGAGCGAAACTGAGATTATATCTCAGATCCTTAGAGAAAATATTTCCCTAAGTGTACACGTATATTCCAGGGAGGTGCCACCAACATACGCCACAGTGATGGCAACATCATAATGCAAGCCAAATAATACTCATACAAATCTATGAAATTAAATATATTATCATAGTATTAAACAATGAAGTGTTGTGCAAACAGCGGTGTCATATACTAATATACCACACTATAGAATTACACATCTTAAAACAAAAAGTACATTATACAATGCATTACTAATCAATAAAGAACTTGACATACGTCACGGTTGACATAATGTCCATACTCTCGCAGACGTCAATGATGTGCTGCGAAAATATCAATAACACACATATTTATGGTATATGCTAAATTTCTTAATACATTAATCAAAATATAATATATAAATTGTGGCCATGTGAACTTTTGGCCCATATATTTGCTAACTAAGCCTTCTTCCGTTATGACAAAATCGGTATCAGAAAAAGGAAATGATATGGTACAATGTTATAAATTCCCAAACAGTGAGAACATATGTGCTGATATGTCATTATAGTAGTGGACTGTATATCAGGAAATATATATGACAGAAGAATTAAGTGGAATCGTGTGGGCATCTGGACAGAATGTCTGCCATCACATTATCCGAACCACGGATAGCTCGCACCGTAAAATGAAATGGTTGAAGAGCTATGGCATATCGAGTGGACCTCGAGCTCTTCAAGTTTTTGCTCTGAATAGCAGTAAGAACTTTCTGGTCGGTTTCCACAATGAAGTGTGCGCCTAGAAGGAATCTTTGCAACTTGAGAATTGACCATACCATAGCCAATAATTCATGGTCTAAAACCAAGTAATTCCTTTCTGCAGCATTTAATTTCCTAGGGATATACATCACCGGAGGCAGAGTATCAGAATACTCCTGCATAAGTGCTGCCCCAATCCCATTAGACGAAGAACAAAAGTCTTCTCAATAGTAGGTAACCTAAGGATAGGTGGAGATGAAAATAGAGTTTTAATCTGGTCCAATGAGGATTGACATTCTTGAGACCAGCGGATCAGATTAGGCGACCCTTTCTTCAGTAAAGTAGAAAGCGGTGCCATAATGGAGGACAGATTCGGAATGAATCGTCCGTAAAATTGTATCAAACCTAAGAGACTCAGTACTTGTTTCTTCGTCTTAGGGACAGAAATGTTTAGTATTTTTGAAACATTGTGGTCCTCTGTCTTTAAAAGACCATGACCAACACGATGACCCAGGAAAGAAATCTCGCTAAATCTTATAAAGGCTTTAGAGGGTTTTGCAGTTAAATTATACTCGCGAAGAGTAGACAGCAATTCGTATAAACCCAGATAATGATCTTCCCAGGAATCACTGAACAGACAGATATCGTCTAAGTATGCTATGACATCAGTACGATATGAAAGAATTCGACGCATCATGCGTACGAATGTAGCAGGGGCGTTCATAAGGCCGAAAGGCATGAAATTTCATTGAAATAAACCCCTAGGTGTAGAAAAAGCGGTAAGAGGTTTGGCACATTCAGTTAAAGGAACTTGCCAATAACCTTTAGACAAGTCTAGTTTGGTAAAGAATCTAGAATTAGAAAGTTTGTTTAGTAGCTCTTCTAGTGAAGGCATAGATTCAGCATCAAACTTTGTAACTTGGTTCAATTTGCGATAATCAACGCAAATGCGAATGTTATTGTCTTTCTTTCGAACAATAACCATAGACGAAGAGTATGCTGAAGTGGATGGTTCGATTATTTCTAATCGTATCATCTCATCCAATTCTTTCTCGACTTGTGACTGAAAATGGATAGGTATTGGATAGGGTCTGACTCTGATAGGATTATGGTCAGTAAGTACTATGTCATGTTCGATGACATGTGTGTGTCCCGGGATGTCTGTAAGGACATCCTGAAATGTTTGCAACATCGAATAGACTTGTCGATGTTCCTCAGCGGAAAGATTAGGAGAAACGGTAACGTTTTTCTAAGATTCCGTAGAATGAAGTGGGATCACAGGAAGTGGAAGATTGACATCAGAAAAAGTAGTTTCCTCATCCTGTATGACTGACAGGGATGAGTAATGACCATGAGGTACTGGAGAATCGTCCGTCGCCTGGAAAATAGGCTGCAAATAGTCTGGTCGTTCATGAAATTCCGAGAGCATATTTATGTGGAAAGTTTTTTGCTTTCCGTCAATATCGACAACATAGTCGACGTCGGAAATTTTAGAGACTATTGCATACGGACCTTTCCATGCAATAAGAAGTCTGTTCTCCCTTGAAGGAAGTAGGACGAGTGCTTTGTCACCTGGACAAAGTTGTCGTAGACATCTGTTCTTATTTGCAAATAGCCTTGCTTTTTCTTTAGCAAATTCGGATGAAGAAGTTGCTAGTTTGCATGCCTCGATGATCTTTTGCCTAAGAGCAATGACATACTCATAAGACGACTGAGTGTCATCGCTAATATTATCGGCAGTGATAAGATCGTGAAGTAAAGACATAGGGCCGCGCGGTCGCGCGCCAAAGACAAGTTCAAAAGGAGAAAACCCTGTGTGTTCATTGGGGACCTCTCTATAAGCAAAGAGAGCCGCGGGTAAAACCCTGTCCCAATCCTGAGGATGATCCTCAGTTATCTTCCCAAGTAAAGTCTTGAGTGTTCTATTCAAACGCTCAACTAACCCATTAGACATTGGGTGATAGATACTGCTGAGAGACCTTTTAATATGTAAGATAGACATTACCTGTGACATAGTGTCGGATATAAGTTGCGTGCCATGGTCTGACAATATTTCTCTGGGGAAACCCAAGCGAGAAAATATCAGCCAAAGAGCGTCTGCGATATCAGCAGTTGAGATGCTCTTAAGAGGGATAGCCTCTGGCCAACGTGTGCACATATCGACACATGTGAGGATAAATTGATGTCCTCTGGCCGACTTGATCCTAAAAGGACCGATATCTATCGCCATTTTCTGAAAAGGTCGAATAGGAATGTCAGCAGCCTGGATAGGCGCAGCATGTCGTGGTCCTCTAGATTTGACCTCCTGACATACTTTGCAAGATCGACAGTAAATGCGTATGTCCTTGCTTACAAATGGCCAAAAGAAAGCCGCAAGAACCCTCGACTTTGTACGGGAAAACCCCATATGTCCAGCACATTGTGAGTCATGAGCATGTTGCAATATTTGCAATCTCATACTCTTAGGCACAAGAATTTGAGAATGTGTAGACGTAGTCGAGTCTTGTACCATACGCACAAGTACGCCGTTCTTCATAGAAATCCAAGACTTTCTATTTGTATTTTGATTCGGATCACCTTTTTTTGCTAGAATGAAGAATTTTTGTAAAGAAGGATCTTCTTCTTGCAATTTTATGAATGAGTCACGTGAAATAATGCAGTGACTACCTTGGCTATTTACTTCATTATTACTAGTCAATGAAGTTTGGGGTGTCTCTAGAGCTTGTGCTCTTGTGACCACTGCATTGGTAGCATGCATATTTTGATCTTCCCAAGCAGCTATCTGCTGTGGGGTACATTCCCTAACTCCGTGAATACGACCGATAATAAGGTCCGCAATAGGGTTAGGTAGAAGACACGCGTGGACATCTCCCGTAAAGAAGGGAGTAGCAATATGTATTATGGCAGTAGGATACTTTTCCAAAGTGCCACCAAATGTGACACATTTGATGACCTTTCCTGTAGCACAGGATGGATTTACAAGAGATTGCCTAACACCAATAGTAGTACATCCAGAATCAAACAGAACTGAGACTGGATTACTATTTACAAGACCCTTATGTAGTATAAGAGAACCTCTCCCGTCATGCGCAACAGCAGCAGGAAGAGCGGGAAGAGGATGACCACAGCTTAAAGTAGTTACGGTAGTCGGTTCGAACAAAGTACTGCATTGGGGACATTTAGTTGCCCTACTAAAGTCAAAGGCAGAACATGTGATAGCACTAGAGTTTTTATCATCATCACCTTGTTTACATGCTCCCTGAGACTCTTGCTGTACAGAGTTTGCCTGTTGATATCTCTTTCTTTTATGTTGCGATCTACCGCGACCATTATTGCCTCTGCAATTATCATTAAACTCCCTACTGTAATTGTTATCCTGGTTTGAATTCCAGTTTCCATAACTGTCATTACCATTTCTATACTGTTGAGAACCTCTATTATATTGGTTTTGAGGTCTCCGCGAAAAATAGTTTCCTCTATACTGACTACCTTTGCGAAAATGTCTAAAATTATTGGGAGTAGTATACCGTGGAGTATCAGCTTGTCTCCAGTTCTGCGAAGAAGAATCACCCTGAAATTGATTGCTATGATTCTGAGCATAATTACGGTTACTCTTCTTATTAAAATTTTGTTGGCTACCCTGAAATTTACGCATGAAATTTGGGCCATAAGGTGCTGCCGAAGCAACTGGCAGACCTTCTTTTACTTTAGAGTTGCTAATGGTTACGTGAGGATGCGCAGTGACATACTGGCAACAGTATTCTTCCATTTCTTTTATGTTTTTAGGCTTACGCTCATGAAGAAAAGAAAGAAAAGATTCATTGACAGAAGACATAACCTTGTCTCTAAGTAGTAAGTCCATAAGTGCTTCATATGTATGTTCTGTCTTAGACAGCTCAACCCATCGTGAAAAAGTAAGACGTATCTTTGAAATGAATTCAGAGAATTCAACTCCAGTATCTGGCAACATATTTTTAAATTGAAGACGATAGCCGTCTTCGTTAAGTTGGTACTTCTTTAACAAGACTGCCCTGATAACCTCATAATTGTTCTTGTCAGGCTCATCTACCATACTTAACATACTCAAAGTATCACCTCTAAGTAAATTGGACAACTGATAAACATACAGTGATTTATCTATGTTATGTGTTTTACATGCACGTTCGAATCTATCCAGATAAAACGTTATATCGTCACTGGAAGCATTGAATGCAGGTAGTTTAATCTTAAAAGTACTTGCATTGAACTTATCTGACACCTTATTTGCATCATTAGCATTACCAGTGTTCAACAATTTCAACTTTTCTAACTCCAAAGCTAAGAGTTTTTCTTCATGCTCCATTTTTGCTTTTCTCTCATCAGCCTCTCTTTGTAACCTTCTTTCTTCAGCCTCAGCCTCTCTTTGTAACTTTTTCTCTTCAGCCTCAGCCTGTAGTCTCTTATTTTCAGCCTCTATCTCTAGTCTTTTATTTTCAGCCTCTTTTTCAAGTCTTTTATTTTCAGCCTCTCTTTTCTGTTTTTCCATTTCCATTTGGAATCTCCTTTCATCCACCTGCATCTGCAATTTCTTTTGTTCAGCTTCCATTTCCATTTTTTTCTCTTCCACCTTTAATGCTTTATCATATTGAGTAGTCGCATATTCTTCCAATTTATCACCAGTCTTACCAAGGGATTTCCCTTGCTCAATAAAGTACTCAAGTGTAGACATGATGTCTAATATTATGAGTCCAAAACCTGAAATAATTAATTATCTTATTTCAACCTTAATAGTAACAAGACTTAAATAAAGTACTTGTATAATCACAATGTTTACCCCAAACTCTGTGGGAAACAAGTCTTTGACAAAGAGCTTGTATTATCAAATGTATAATAATATCACCAGTCACTTCTTAATCATAAGGGCACTACACATCTAATAGTGCATAACCATACATCCATCAGTTATTTATCATAACTGCACTACACAGTTAATAGTGCATAAGCAAAAACCACCAGTTAGTTATGATAAGTGCACTACACAGCTAATAGTGCATAAGCAAATATTTAACAATAGTGAATGCTAACTAAGAACTATGTAAACAATAACAAAGATCCAAGACAATGTAAACAATAACAAAGATCAAAGACAATACGAAAACATTCGCAAAAGTCAACTAAATAAACAGCGAAAAAAAAATATCACAAAGAATGTGATGACAAATGCGAAAAGGTAAACAACAAATGACGTCACAGTGTATAAACGAAAATGGTGTATAAAACTAAATAATAGGAAAGAGGAGACCTACAAAATACAAACAAATCACAACAAAATTAATAGAACAGAAAAATAACGAAAACAACACTAACACATGTCGTCACAACTAAACGTAAATAGCAATAAATATTGCTAACAATTTCCAATTAAGGAAATTGCTCTGTTCCTAACGACACGCTCTCAATAGATACCTCTATGACGTGGTATTATCTATGAGAGTCACCTACCCAACCGACCCGCTGAAATATAAACATATAAATATAACAAATAACATATAACATATAACATGTAACAAATAACAGCAAGAATGTGAAGAAATACAGAAGGCTCAGTTAGAGTATAAGGGCACAGTTCACAAACAAAACAGGCCACTTAACTTCTATATGTCCAAACGTCAGCACGGTGCAGAACAGGTGATGATCAGCATTCTAAGGATGGTGATCCAACGTTGACCGACATCTGAACTTGCTTCCATAAACAGTAATAACGCAGGAAAACGAGCTTCTGATTCAGGAATGAAGTTTCGGATCTTGTCACAGCAAAACGCTTCACTCGGCACTTGACCTTCTAAATGCAGCAAAATTGATTCAAACGGCACTTGACCTTCTGAATGCAGCAACGCCGGGTACTTTCAAAATATTGCATGAAGATGTAGAATCTTGAAGGTAGTGCAGTTCAAACTTGATTGATTTTAGCTGCATGGGTTTGTTGACCCCGTGAGTGCTGGTACCAGACGAACCTGTTATTGGCCACCAAGATGATAAGGGTGGATTTAGGCTGACTACTGGCCACTAAAGATGATAGACCACAAATCTGGCCACTATGGACGTTACAGGTATCAGTCCGAAGTCGTTGATAATCAGCAGCCCAGTAGAGTACCACCTCTATAGACACCAGGGATATAATAGGTTGAAGTGTGAGGTGTCTTGTCTGGTCTGTTGTTGCTTGCTGTGAGTGTGGGTGATGTGGTTTTCACAAGTTCACAACATATGTGGTATGACATGGAAAGTCATATAAAGTATAAACTGCTATTGACGTTTTCCATCGTTTATTTTCTGACGCCACAAGACAGGTAACTGTACATCCATTTCACAATAAACCATAGTCATGACAGTTCACGAAATTCAGCATAAGTTATGTTCATCAATGCATCTGGCATATATTCAAAAAAATGATATGGCGCCAAGGGGATTATACTGTTGGCTCCAATATTACAAAAAGTGCATCAATACTCCTCTCACTGATCAGATGTGCTAAATGAGTCTAATCATAAGTCGCACGAGGATGGTGTTCCAGGAGTATAGGTCAAGCTGACCTTTACAGGCATTCCTATGTCTAACCTCGATGTAGGTGCAATCGCTGACATAGCGACGTTCATAGAACATAGAACTGTCCTTCGGGCTAAGTATGACCCGTGTACATATTAATCTCAGGTATGAAGATACCTGGGGCGTGACTTCTAGTAGAAGAACCTCTCTTTCTGTAATTCGTAAGTGAGCAGAGATCGACCATTGTCAACATAAAGTTAGATTACAGATTTGAAACATAAATGAGGTATTACCTTGCTTCGAACTCAACACCACAAAACACACGCCTCCAGGCGTTTTGAATCATCAAGGGAAGGACCTTGTAAGCTAAACTAACTCCCAATAGGACTCCTAATTCCCTATCAAAGAATCACAGACGCAAGAAGCGTCCTCTCTGCTTCACAACTTTCATAGACTCCCCGACAGGAAAGCTTCTCAAGCACACCTAACGTCCGGACATGCGCAGAACGCATACACCTGAGTAAGAATCAAAACGAGACGATGTAGGAAACATTCCAGATAAAGATTTGTAATAAATCGCGCCTTATATGGACAGGAATAAAAACCTCAACACTGGTTTCAATCATTCCAAGAAACAGTTGACCGATACTACCATATAAGGAGAATGACCACACATCGTTCAAAAAATGGACCGACGCGTCTCGTAACAAGAGAAGGTAGCCATCATTGAAAATGGTAATAACAGTCAAACAAGGTTATCTAGCTTTGACCGAAAAAAAATAAATGTGTACAATTCAGACAAGTTAATTATACAATGTCTTTAGAAAATAATTATACAATGTCTTCGGAAAAAATTCTGTGCGTAACAGGTATGCTGCTCTTATAGCTGATGTACTGTTAGGGTACCAGATATTTCACTTATCTGGCCCACTGGAACTGTCTGAATTCTTTCTGCCGAATGGCCACTGCTCCAAAAGTAATAGGGGGATACTGGCGACCCCTATCACTACTGGACTCCAAAACTCCTCAACGGCTTTCCCATAGAAATCTGGCACCGGACTAGTGCCAGATAAAACCCTGTAATAATGAAACAATGTCTCCTGGTTGATATCTTATTTAGACTGTGTTTTATATACAAAAGAGCATACATAAAAAATAAAGAGCTGGGTCATATCCAATGGACCAATCCAGCACATCCATTCCACAGTGTACCAGTGTTGTTCACATGTCTTTCCTACAAAGGCGGCACTGCATCTGCAATAATATTATTAATCTTTCTTTTCTGCCATACAATGGGATAGGTGAGCTGTGTCCGTCTGGTCACCTAAGAAAACATTTTATTTCACAAGACATGTGCATTTACAAAACTGGCAATGTGTTTTATCTTAATTCTCCTTCAGGCCCTGCACAATTCAGCTTGGGACCTGATTACTTACAGTCGTGATGGCAGCATCTCTCACTCACATTTCTAAACAAAAGATATATGAATAATGTCGGTCTTACCAGAAATTCAATGAAAAAAACACAGGTACGTTGAATAGCAGATTCCAGACATACTGCTGGCTGAACTGTGATGCCTATACTTTCATATATATTTGCTTTAATAAGGCTAATCACTATTCTTCAGAAATACACAACGTCCTGCTCTCGGGACTATCTTCTACAAATGGCGTCAAGCCCTTGAATTTTCTCAAGAATATGAAAAGCTTTGGCCCATGAACGAACGACAATTTTGAAATTTGAAATTAAAAGCAAAAACAGACTTGATTTTTGGACATTTACCAAGTTTTTTTTCCTCTCTCATTCTTAGATTTCTACTGCTAAATATATTTGGTGTTAAGCCATCCATAATTTTTTCCCCTCCTTGTCTCCCCCTTCATACAACAGAAACTACTTGTACCCTTTTCTTGCCTTTTTCAAGGACACGTCAAAAAATGTCACCGTTAGTGCAAGTCCAAACGAGCATGTGTTGGTCTGTCTGTACGAACAAATACCGTTTCTTTTGTCTATTAACTTTATTTCTATCTGTCGGATTTTTGATTCGAAACCATGTTACCCATCAGGACCAAGACCAGCTCTTAGACTAGCTAACTTTTATGATCCTTAAAACCTATTAATAAAGAATTCAATATATTTTCCATTTTGGTGTTCGTTGTTTTTCTAAGTATATATGTATAAAAATTCGCCTCAGATCTTCCTTTTTCCCGATACAGTGTCTGTGGTTAGAAATGTATTGGACTAGCGGGGTATTTTTAAATTTTCAAACTTGCGACATCGTTTTCGACACATGCTAATGGCATCGTCTTGCACTGTTGGCCTGAGTAGCTAATTCAAACCTCTAACACTTGACAAACCGGCAGCAGGTGTCCGCTCTCTCAATCTTATGCGTTCGTGTGTTTTATTCTTTCTATCTTTCCTGGAACCACTACGCTAGTAGATTTTTCAAATTTTTATCGTTAACCCTTGACGGGGGCGTTTTAAAGGCCAATACTACCAATGCGGCGATAAGATTTCTCACTATGTTCTGTCCTGCTTAAATCAATGCGTTTTCTGGCGCGGGGAAGAAGACGCGTTACAACTTTACTAATTATATTTCTACTGCTATTATTTTGACTTTAATATATATTTAATTTATGATTTTATCGCTGTATCACTGTACTTCACCAAACATCTCCCCACTTAAGAACTTGCCTGATGCTAGTTCCAAACAGTGATACACATAGATAAAATCAACTCCCTACGCCTGCTGAATACTCTGATTTGGATCACAGGGATGCCTACTGAGGAAATCTGCATCCACGTTCAGTGACCCCGGAATATATTCAATGATAAATTGATATGGCTGTAATAATAACGACCATCGTAATAATCTGGCATTTTCATGCTTGGCCTGTGGTAAGAATACGAGAGGCTGATGATCCGTTTGGACCACGAATGTTCTACCATATAGATAGATCTGGAACTTTCGTATTGCCCAGATCAAAGCTAGACATTCTTTTTCGCTTGTAGAATAGTTTTGCTCCGCTTTGTTTAACTTGCGGCTAGCATATGCGACTGGGTTCAGCTCTCCCTCTGGTGACGATGATCTTTGCAACAACGTAGCCCCAGGCCCACATTGCTTGCGTCACTTCTCACCACAAATTCCTAACTCAAATCAGGTAATTTCAAGATAGGCTTGCTTGTAAATTTTTCCTTTAACTCTTGGTAGGCTGATTCACATTGGGCTGACCAAACAATTCTATCAGGATTTCCCTTGCGAGTTAAATCCGTCAGAGGAGCACAAATAGAGTTAAAATTTTTGATATATTTCTGATAGAATCCACACAACGACACGAAAGATCTCACGTCTTTCTTTGTTTGTGGCCTAGGTGCTCTCTGCAATTTTTCAAGGTTCTTTGGGTCAGGGGTCATACTACCCTGAAACACAGTATGTCCCAAGAACTCCAACTCTTTACAACCAATACAACATTTTGTTGGTCTAGCCGTCAAATTAGCCTCTCTTAGTCTATCAATCAGCATCGTCAAAGAGTTAATGTGTTCCTCAAATGTTTCTGTAGCAATGAGGATGTTATCCATAAAGTTTGTGATGCATGGGTTATTTAGTGGATCCAACAATTTTCGCATCATCCAAGAAAATACACTCGGAGCATTTTTCAACCCAAAAGGTAACATGTTGAATTCGTAATGTCCTTCCGAAGTGCTAAACGCCAAATAAGGTCTGACCTCAGGCTTCACTGGAATCTGATAATAGCCTTTGCTCAGATCCACCTTCGAAAAATATTTTGCCTTGTTTAGCCTGGCAAATAATTGATTGGTGTCAGGTAATGGATCCACCTGATTCTCTGTGACAGCATTCAGTTTCCTGTAATCTATACACAGACGATGTTCTCCAGAGGGTTTTCTCAGCAAAACCACACTGGAACTATATGGAGATTCGCTATGAGAAATAATTCCTTCTTTCAATAGGTACTCAATCTCCTCTTTCAAAGCTTTCTCCTTGGCAAACGGGATCTTGTAGGCTCTCATACAGATCGGTGTTGGGTCTACTAGTTTCATGTTATATTGTAACAAATTCGTGTGCCCCGGTTTGTCTGTTAACACGTCCGTATGATCAGTCAGAACCTTTTGAACCTGTTCCCTCTGTTTTTTCGTCAAGTGTTTACTGACTTTTACATGTGCCGGTGTCTCACATGTTTTCAAGGGATACTCATGGGATGTGAGCGGTTCATTCTTCATCCCTGTTGCTATCGAGGAGGACATTAAGTGTGTTCCTTCCTAGATTTCCCTGTCCATATACTTCTTTAGAAGGTTCACATGATATACTTTCTCTTTCCCTTTCTTGTCGATTTTATAATTTGTGCTAGACATCTTCTCTAGAACAGTATATGGACCTTGCCATTCAATTTGTAGTTTGTTTTGGCTGCCGGGCAGTAGAAGAAGCACCTTCTCTCCCACAAATAATTCTCTATCCTTAGCTTTCTTGTTAAAATAGGCAGAATGTTTTTTCCTGGCTTGTCTGAGATTATCATTTGCAAGTTTCCAGCCAGTTTTAAGACGAGTGGTCAGCTCGTTCACATATTGGTATGATGAGGTAACAGTCTCTTCTGCCTTCTCATCTGTACAGGTCCTCAACAAAGTTACATATGGACTTTTAATTTTACATACTTATTTTTCCTGGCACTTGTCAGGTCCTTTACATTAGAGGCCTTATGTTGAGGACGTTTCTTCCTTGTGTCATCACACAAGAATATACCATTACTTATTCGTTTCCTGGGGTTTTCTCCCCACTTTAAGTTCCTTGTGAGAGATCTTCTCTCTCTTTTACCTTTACCCAGTTCACATAATTCCGACCGAGGGACTGTCGGCTTATTCTGGGGTAAAATCACTCTTTGTACTCGACGCAGAGTTGCCATTCTAACACATTCAAGTGAAGACTGTGTGTGAAAAGGGGGTTCCCATTCCACTTTGTCTACATTATTAATTTTATTTTTCTTCCCATTTTCAGGCCTAAGTTTGTCCCGTGGCGTTTCTAGGTCCTGATTATTATTGTCCCCACTTGTGGGTGTTCCCTCATGAAATATGCCACAGGCTTCGACAAAATTCTCAATAATTATCTTTTCATCTGGCCAATAATATTTTTGAGAAACCTTTTGGCAGATGGTACCTACTTTCTCGTGGTCCCCATCTTTTCCAACATGTAAACTCCGTATTACGTCTGCCCTAAACATCTTGGGAAGTACCAGTTGTCCGTGACCATTTGAACCAGTTCCGGCCTTCCTATATAACAATTTATTCTTTATGTAAAATTCTCCTTTGCTTGGAGGTGTATGGCAGTTACGCAATTTTTGAAAGCACGGCTTCAGTGACCTATCCTCAGCCTGTGCCTTCCTCATCTCTTCTGGATGAGTATTTATAGGTTCATCTTCTTCCTTTCTGGATTGTGATCTGGTCTGGACGGCTGCCAAGACCACAGGTCTCTTGGGATTCCCCAAGAAGACATAACGACACCCCAATATCAGAGGGTAGATGGGTGTGTCGATCACTGCTGCTCTGATTACTCCTTTCACATAGCGAGTTTTCACCATTATCCTGGCAATGGGAAGTTTCATAAGTGGTATGTCCGTGGTCGCCCCTTGTATTTCCACTGTTTCTGTGGTATACTGATCTGGGTTCACCAAGTGCGCACTCACAACAGAATCAAAATCTAAGCCTGTATCATAGAGACACCTAATGGTGACCCCATTGCAGACTACATCCTCACACACTGGGGGGATAAGGTTCCTGCTGTCCAGTAGGTTTGTCCTTTCCTCCCTTGTTCCCCATCTTCATAGCAACAAATCCAGAAGTTTTCTTATGACAAAATTTGATGTCATGATCTTCCCTCTTACACCATTTGCAATATAATCTACCTTAATGAAAAGGTTTTCTTTCATCATATTTCCTATCATTGAATTGTGGGTTTTTGTTTCTAAAATCATTGCGTGGCCTATCAAAATTGTGCTTACCTTTGTTCCCCTGATCCTTGTTATCAAATCTAGTAGAGTTTTGTGGAGCCTTAAAATTGTCAATCTGTTTCTTTTTAGCGCCAGCTACCTCTGCCTGGGCTGCCTGATACCTCTCCGCGACATTAAGTAACTCACCTAGCCTCTCTGCACCTTGTTCCATGAGAAACTTTCTCAAGTCTGGAGCCATGGACTCTCTCAATTGCTCAATAAGGATCATCTCTTTAAGATCTTGGGTTTTCCCCAGAGCAGTCCATTTCTCCAAGTACGTCTCTAAACGTGCAGAGAACTGGTGATAGGTCTCAACCGACAGTAGTTTGGCATTCCTAAACTTTTTCCTGTAAAATTCTCCGTTCTTTTCATACCTTAGCAAAAGAGCCTGCTTTAACATGTCATAATTGTCTTGGTCGTCTTTGCTCATCTTGGCAAACACTTCATAAAAAGTTCCCCTAAGACCCTGAGATAACTTTAAACTCCACCTTTCCTTTTCCAACCCATAGGTGGTGGCTAAAACCTCAAATCTAGACAAAAATGACTCAATTTCATCGTCCCTCTCAACAAAATTGTCTAATTGGAACCTCATAGCTGAAGTTGAGGCTCCCTGACTAGCAGTGGCATCGGAGGTAGAAGCGCTGGCACCATTTTCAGGAGCATGGCCTTGAAATTCGAACTCTTTTAGTCGTAGCTCGTGCTCCCTCTGTAATCTCTTCTCCTCCTTTTCAGCTTCCCTTTCTGCAACCTGTTTTCTTTCCTCAGCCTCTAACTTCTTCTCTTCATACTGGAGCCATTTTATTTCAGCCTCCCTATCCGCCTCCAATACCCTCGCCTCTTTGTCAGCCTCAATATGCAACCTTTTTAATTTCTTTCTCAACTTCTAATTTTCTTTCTGCAGCTAGCCTATTCTCTTCTCGTGCAATAAATTTATCCACCTCTGAAGTGACATACTGAACCAACTCTGGTCCATCCATATTCATTTCTTTTGCAGCCAGCACAGCAGCAGATCTGAACTTTGCTAGGTCTGCCATAATATCAATCTTTACAATGATCTAATATAATTTTCAAAGCTCTTACTTAACAGAGTGCTAACACTAACTAATTAATTAGCCAATTAATTAACTAATTACTGGCTCTCAACAGTCCATCAGCTTTTATTTTCCCTTTTAAATACTTTTATACTTTTGGGGACACTAGTGCTACAATATTTAAATTACTAAACAACTAATAAGTTCAAATCCCGGAAGAAGAGACCCCAATTTATCGTTGTGGGTTTTGATGTTATGAAATGTTGTTGATGTGTTTCCTTATTGTACTGAATGAGGCCAGCTGTGAAGGTCCCTGATTCTAACAAATTTAGGGTTGAATTATCAGGGTACCTTTCTGCTACCACCGTATGGCCTCAAGCAGACTTATTCTTGACTAGTATGAATGATAGCTACGTCTAATGTCTAGGGATATGCAAGTGTGGTGTGATGGTACTTTAACAATAATACACCTCTACACAAACAAGTATTAAGGTATATGATTAAGGAAATAACACCTCGGATAAATTTGTACAATTAATAATTTTCTGTATGATTTATTGGTCCTGAACCTAGTATTTTTCTGGTCAGGACTTTAAAAATGAAAAGAATTCAAGATATATACAAAATGTAAATTTTAGACCCACAGGGACAAGTGTCCAAACAAATACTGTTAAATTATACTTAATAGTGTTACTAAAATCTGTCTATTACTGGTTTCTAACACTGGATGGCTGTTTGGGATTCTTTAATCACTCCCAGTCTCTTTACAATATAATGTCACTGTTAATTTCACTAGGGAAATATTTTATTTCTTGAATATAGGGGTATGCTGCTCTTATAGCTGATGTACTGTTAGGGTACCAGATATTTCACTTATCTGGCCCACTGGAACTGTCTGAATTCTTTCTGCCGAATGACCACTGCTCCAAAAGTAATAGGGGGGATACTGGCGACCCCTATCACTACTGGACTCCAAAACTCCTCAACGGCTTTCTTATAGAAATCTGGCACCGGACTAGTGCCAGATAAAACCCTGTAATAATGAAACAATGTCTCCTGGTTGATATCTTATTTAGACTGTGTTTTATATACAAAAGAGCATACATAAAAAATAAAGAGCTGGGTCATATCCAATGGACCAATCCAGCACATCCATTCCACAGTGTACCAGTGTTGTTCACATGTCTCTCCAACAAAGGCGGCACTGCATCTGCAATAATATTATTAATCTTTCTTTTCTGCCATACAATGGGATAGGTGAGCTGTGTCCGTCTGGTCACCTAAGAAAACATTTTATTTCACAAGACATGTGCATTTACAAAACTGGAAATGTGTTTTATCTTAATTCTCCTTCAGGCCCTGCACAATTCAGCTTGGGACCTGATTACTCACAGTCGTGATGGCAGCATCTCTCACTCACACTTTTAAACAAAAGATATATGAATAATGTCGGTCTTACCAGGAATTCAATGAAAAAAACACAGGTACGTTGAATAGCAGATTCCAGACATACTGCTGGCTGAACTGTGATGCCTATACTTTCATATATATTTGCTTTAATAAGGCTAATCACTTTTCTTCAGAAATACACAACGTCCTGCTCTCGGGACTATCTTCTACAAATGGCGTCAAGCCCTTGAATTTTCTCAAGAATATGAAAGGCTTTGGCCAATGAACGAACGACAATTTTGAAATTTGAAATTAAAAGCAAAAACAGACTTGATTTTTGGACATTACCAAGTTTTTTTCCTCTCTCATTCTTAGATTTCTACTGCTAAATATATTTGGTGTTAAGCCATCCCATAATTTTTTCCCCTCCTTGTCTCCCCCTTCATACAACAGACTACTTGTACCCTTTCTTGCCTTTTTCAAGGACACGTCAAAAAATGTCACCGTTAGTGCAAGTCCAAACGAGCATGTGTTGGTCTGTCTGTACGAACAAATACCGTCTTTTGTCTATAACTTTATTTCTATCTGTCGGATTTTTGATTCGAAAGCATATTACCCATCAGGACAAGACCAGCTCTTAGACTAGCTAACTTTTATGATCCTAAACCTATTAATAAAGAATTCAATATATTTTCCATTTTGGTGTTCGTTGTTTTTCTAAGTTTCAACTACTTGAATGTTATAAAATTCGCCTCAGATCTTCCTTTTTCCCGATAGGAAGTAATTATGCGTGTGTGTATATATATATATATTTTTCCACAGTGTCTGTGGTTAGAAATGTATTGGACTAGCGGGGTATTTTTAAATTTTCAAACTTGCGACATCGTTTTCGACACAAGCTAACGGCATCGTCTTGCACTGTTGGCCTGAGTAGCTAATTCAAACCGCTAACACTTGACAAGCCGGCAGCAGGTGTCCGCTCTCTCAATCTTATGCGTTCGTGTGTTTTATTCTTTCTATCTTTCCTGGAACCACTACGCTAGTAGATTTTTCAAATTTTTATCGTTAACCCTTGACGGAGGCGTTTTAAAGGCTAATACTACCAACGCGGCGATAAGATTTCTCACTATGTTCTGTCCTGCTTAAATCAATGCGTTTTCTGGCGCGGGGAAGAAGACGCGTTACAACTTTACTAATTATATTTCTACTGCTATTATTTTGACTTTAATATATATATATATATATATATATATATATATATATATATATATATATATATATATATATATATATATATATATATATATATATATATATATATATATATAATTTATGATTTTATCGCTGTATCACTGTACTTCACCACAGTTGTGTATGCTGAAGTTGCCAGCCTCGTATGATTTGGACATCTATTAGTAATTTTCACAAGTTAATAATTGCAAAATATAGAATTTTAAAATGTACAACTCACTCTAAAATCTCTTTAGGAATTCTGACTCCTGGCTCAGAGCAATAGTTAATGCAACTTATTGAAGATGCCTCTTACACGCGTTCTGAGGTATTACTTTACACTAGGCTCCCACTCTGACTTTGTGTTTCAGATTCCTAGGATTCCGGCTTTCCGTGTTAATGTAGGTAGAGTTTTCCTAGGATATAAGTCCACAAGATGCTCAAACAAAGTCAGGTCCAATAAATGGATTTATAACCCTATTCCTTACTTTGGCTAGCTGCTTGTCTTCTTGACATGAATTTCGCAGTGCTCTAAAACGGTGAAAGTGTCAGATTATATTGCAACTTTCGTCCCACGCAAGTGTTTGTTAAATCTGACCAGGCTCCAATCATAAGTGTTGTTTATAACATCTAGAATTGCCCAGCCAATTGTATTCAATCATGCATGTTATGGTGGGGTTTATCCCCAAAATTTCCTCCGCTTATTTTAAAATATCATTTTACAATTTAAACACATGACATCTTCCGTTCTCTTAAGTAACCTTTCAAATTACGATTTGTAACATCGCCTGCAGATAGTGTCATCGCTAATTTGTCTACCCCGACAGGTTTCTTGATAGTAATTACACAGACAATGTCTGGACCGAGGCGATTAAGCAATTATTACCCGTACTTGAATTCGTTCTTCTTCTTCTTCTTCCTCGTTCGCCCTGAAAAGGACGGTGGTTGCGTTGTGTCTGTTTACAACATAGCTGTGATATCTGCACCTTTCGGTCGACACATCCGACTTCTGCACGGCATTTTTTAGGACCGGGTTTGCCTTCCCATTGCGATCCGTGCTCGCTCAGCCAGACTGCATTGCTGCAGGCTGTTTCCAGGACCACCACGTGAAGGTGGAGCACGGTCTTGACTAGCTCTGGTTCGCTGGTAATTTCTGACATTTCGCTTGCCCAGACTCTTCCTCACAGACAATATTTGCTCTTCTTTTGTAGTCTGAATCGGTATTGTCGCTATAAGCATTCAACACCACCTGTGTCAACAATCATTTTTACGCTGACCGTATGAAGTCAAATCTGGATCAACAACTTAAAGTGATTACAATTATTCCTTAAGGATGGTCAATTAACTGTGAAATAACACTATTGCAGTACGAAAAGAGGTCAACAAATCTAAGACGCGGCGATGGAACAGGTTTTCGTGCGTAAAATGAAGAAATAAATTGATGGTTGCAGAGAAAGAGAGAGAGCGAGCGAGAGAGAGAGAGAGAGAGAGAGAGAGAGGAGAGAGAGAGAGAGAGAGAGAGAGAGAGAGAGAGAGAGAGAGAGAGAGAGAGAGAGAAAATGAAGACTAAGGGGCATTAAGGTACATCTGTTCTTTTTATTTCATCTTCAGTAACACGTTTTTTTTTTTTTAATATCGAAGTGAAGTTTAATATATTTTGTCTGGATTTAGGCAGATATGAGGCTGCTATGGACTCCAGAAGGAAAGCGAAAGCAAAGCTGGTCAAATGCTACGATGCAGAGAACTGTGGAGGCAGAGACGCAAAGCCCCATCTTTTAAAAAAAATCACATAAAAGCATCAATAAATGTTGTTATATACAATTAAAACATTTTATTTACAAAGAACAAAATCATTAAGCTTACACTATCATTAAGTCATAGTGAAATATAAAAACAATCTGTTGTAATTAAACTTTTCTTTAAATGTAAAAATTGATGATAATTCCTACAATAAAAAGTTTGGTGAAAATTAGATTCACATTTTTAGGTTATGTGCACGGACCCTCTAGAATCCATTCACGGGCCCACAAGGGTATATGAAGCACAGATTCCCTGAGGTAGACGACGCTGGAATTGATTTTGACATGTCCTCAAACGAGACTGAAAGGGCTACTATATACTACTATGTTAGTTAAGTTAGTTGCTTATCCTTTACAGGACATTGGCAATCAACCCCAGCTTTTATTGGCTGTTTGTGATTTTTCTAGGCAATTTTTTTCCATTGCTTTCTGAACGGTACGGCGCTTATACCATTGTTAAAAATCCACACAAAGCGATCTGCTACCAAACCGCCTGCAGCAGGTTTCGAACCTTGTATATCTGGATTATGAAACTGCGTTAATATCCATTAGGCCACAGACGCCGACATATACTACTATATACTACTATATACTTCTATATACTGTACTATATTCTAAGATCGTAATACAGGACTACTAGAGCTCTAAGTGATTGATACTCTCACTCAGTGTTGAAGACGTGCATATAAAAAATAGAATCGTAGTCCAAATTATACAAAACATTAGGGCTAAAATAAGCCTTGAGAAAGTTGTCGAAGGAAGAAAGTGAAAAAAGAACGTTTGTAAGAATTACGAGAAGAGAAAGAGGCTGAAAAAACAAATTAATGAATTCATTTCGCCACTAACTGGAAGCTAAAACTGTCATAGATTGTGAAAATTACCGATATGGGGGGGGATACGTTGTAGGCGTGGGCCCACAGTGGGCGGGGGAACCGACATTTTGGCATCTTTAACAAAAAGCGAAGCCCGGATAAGACTCTAACTTTCTAAAATCTGAGTGAACTCGTGTTGCTCGAAAGCCCATGTAAATAATTTTAATAGTATAAAGCACAATCTTAGTATCAAAACATTGTCAATTTTTAAATTCTTTTCTATAGATAATATATCATTCGACGTTTATAAAAAACTGTGGTGGGTTTGTTAACAACAAGAAAAATAACAACAATACACCCACAATAAGACGGTTTTGCTTGATGGTTATAGTGATTAACATGCTATAATATATAATCCATAATTCTTAAGACTGCAAACGTGCTTAAATTTGTTACCACTGGAGATTCCTATTTGTTTGTTTAATAAGTGTAATGCGCCCGTCAGAAACTAAAATTAAAGAATGAGTCCTTATTTTGGGCCCCTTTATGGGGGGGCCTCACGGGGGGGTGTCAAACTTGGTCGCACCGACCCACAGCATTACGGCAATCTGCAAATTCACTCTCCTATGCAGCTGGAGGGGGGGACTTTAAGATTATAAAATGCTCAATTTACGGGGGGTGTGGGCAGAGGCCCCCATAGATTTAATAAAAATTTTAAGGGTGGGTTTTAAGATAACACCTAGTTGGTGTTTGTTTTAAAACCTCCATGTTTATCCCTCTAAAAGTGGTGGGTACCATCAGGGGAGGGTGGTGTGTGCAAATGGGGGGTGATGGTTGATCGATAATTGTTGGGCCACTGCGATATTGGGGTGTTTCGTTGGTTTTCGCTGTGTGGGTTGGCGGGCTGTCTACCCCATCGCTATACCCCCCTAAACCCCTACTCAACCGCCGACCCTTACCAAAATGTAAATCGGCCGGATTTAACACCTGTGGTGCCTCGGTAGGTGGGAGTCCCCACCCTAAAGAACACCAATTTCTTAGAAGAGCATCATGATCAGATAGTTAACCATCGCTCCTACAAATCACCCACTCAAAAATAAGGCGCTCCTCCACCGGAACACACCACATGGCCGACACCAATTGGACCACAATGAGAGGTCTTCATTACCAGCTTCCACCAATAATACTTACGGCCCCCCAATACCCCTCGTGAGAGAGGAGAAACAGGTCAAGTCGGCTTTGCAAAGCGGGAATACCAGGCCACTCAACTGTGGAAAAATTCACATCCGACCTCTATACTTTATATATTATAACTATTATAACCTTAAATTAATTTATCTCATAAATTTAAATATATATATACATACTTCATATCTAAAATATATAGATATCATTATAATATATATCATATATTTTATCATTATATATATAATTAATATATTTACTTATATAAAAACTAACCTACTATTCACCGATTGAGTATTTAATAAGTGGCAAGCATCTCAAACAGGTATCAGTGCCAAGAAAATGATTTATAACGTTTGCAATGACTTGACAAACGGGGACAGTTAACAAATAAAGGCGTTATAGCCACAATACTCAAAATGAAGTGATTTATCTAGCTTAGACGTTCATAGAATAGCCCCAGGCAAAAAGTTTAGAATTCGATAGACATCATAAAAATGGTTTTTTGGGCACGATATTAATTGTCAATGGATAAGTTCTACTAAATTCGGCAATTGCAATCGAGCTATCGTCCGTTTAGCTATTAATTTTCTTGTTAGCTCAAAATGACATTAAGAATTTGTGCAGACACTTAATGACCTAAATTTGAGGCACTAGCTGTGTTTAGACTGTTCATTAAACTAGTTTGTTGCTCACGAAGGACATGTTCAATATATTATTTTTTATGAGGAACAGTTTTCGCGACTACACTTTAATAATATTCATAATACATACTAAGTTATTATCTTTCATGTTTACAAATCTGTACCAGTCTCTCGAAAATCACTCCGCGTGAATATTTGTTCTTTTTCAATGCCACAAATTAGCCTAATTCAGCACTAGTAAAAGCGTTTCTATACACATAACACGACAGAAGGCGTCGACTTCTAAAGGTCACGTTATAATTGTACCATGTATATATCAATATTTCGAGACGGTAATTTTCGTTTACGTGTTGTAATAACAAGGTCAAAAAAAGCGGTACACGATAACTAGTCCCAGGTGAGCCTTCTTAGTTTTAATCTTATATGTACAGCCGAATTAATAGCCACTTATTTCATTTTTCCAGTATAGTTATCAAGACTATAACGTCACCTGATAATATTTTTTAATACTTTTGATGGATAAATTCTATGTCTAGGCTAGGGGTCAAATCCATAATACACTAACAACCCAAGCAACTTTGAAACTGATCTTCACAATAAGTCAATAAAGAACTATTTGTTCGGGACAGTTTCATAATTTATATTTTTTAATTTTGTGTTCTTTTACTAATTTCACTTGCAACTCAAAAATTGGCTTTAACACAAACAAAAAAATGATGTATATGATAGCTTCACTCTTCACCTATCTCACACAGTTTACAGTGCTTGTAATTTTATAATGCAACAGTTCCATATCTGCTCCCTCTGTAACCATCTGATCCTTGGATTGTAGATGTATTTGTTTGGAGATATTTGTAAACTTTACAACTGTTATTAAGCTGACCTATTTGTCTTCCTTTATGACCCACCATGCCTTTATCATCATACAAATCTGTAATATTGGGTCCTTTCGGTAATTTTTGACGTAATGGAAAAAGTAAGCCTACGCCCAAAATTTGCCCACTTCCTTAACTTTTTAACTTCCTCCTTGAATGGCTCTTTTTGAATACATCAGTTACTGGAGGAGAATCCATAAAGGTGAGTGTTTCTTCGAAATTTTTAGAAAGTTGGCCCTGTGGATTGTACCATCTGCTACCAATACCATGGATGATATGACAAAAAAAAAAGCCTGCCTCATTCAGATGTTTTGGATCTTCACGATTCGACGCCTACATCAACTCTAAGTTGATGGAATGTAATCCTGCGAATTGGGTAGCTGGGAAATTCATTCGGTATTGGCTCACGATATCCGTATACTAGTACTTTATGGTGCTGATGATGTTTAAACAGGTGAAGACATTAAGCGCAACGGACAGTAGACTTGTGTAGTAAAAATGGAGAAGGTTGTTCTCTTGGTGTGAATCAGTGGGTGAATAGAGTTCTCTGTGGTTTGGGCGCATTCTGCCAGTTGAGGTCATACGGTCAATGGTGTTTGACCTGCCCTACGGTATCTGTAGATGGCCATCATCGGAGGTAGGTAAGATAGCCTCCTGGGTCTTGTTCGGGAGGTTGATGTACTTGCTTTGTTGGGATGGAAAAACTGCGGGAAGCGCGGCAGGAGGGTGGGAACCAATCGGGGGGGATGTCGTATCTAGTCCATGGGATTTGATATGCTCTACCCTCTTGTCATTTTATGTTGGACGCGATTATTCTATGATTGGGGATTCTTTTACGAGCTTATACAAAACCTCCGGCGAACAGCCACGGCCACGGCGGGGGATGCGGGGCCGGCTAGGGATTGAGGGTAGTGGTGATCGTCCCCCTCTTTAAGTGGAGGGGCCCCCCCCTTCCCAACCATTTCATTAAAATGTGTCTCTTTGAATACAGTGCCTGCTGTTTGCCTTGGATCGGAATATACAAGTGTTTATAAAAACGTGATATCTGGCTCTGGGTGTGATGTAGTGTGGTGTCGTCGTTGTCCGTTTAGCGTGTGTAACGATGTTGTGTTTGATATATAATACTACTTAATAACCTATATAATTGATATATATATCACTAAGCAATTATATGTTTATCTGGATAGTATGTTGGCCACTTAACCCCACCATCATAAATCTTAATCAAAATATCACAGACGAGTTCCTCACCATTTGTTTCATTACAGGTGCTCTGCCTGCCGCACTCCGAGCCCCCCTGCCCACTACGCGCACGCTCTCTTTGGCCGGCACCCCCCCCCTCTTCGGCCCGCTATCTTGTCCCCGATCTCCCCCTATCTTCCCTGCAGCGGACCACGGACAAATCATGGGCCTACGCCCATCTCTCAACTCCCCCTCCTCCCGCCACCCCCCCAAGCCTATCTCCCCCTCAATATGGTATAGAGCCGGGACCCGCGCGCACCGCCCCCGCTTGAAAGCAGACAGACGCCCCCCCACCAGCCAAGGCAACCCTCGGCGGCGCGCACCGGCTCTCACCCGGTACCCCCCGGCCGCGAGGAAGCTGCCCCCCGCTCCCACGCCCCACCCTCGAACAAAAGCTTGGAGGGCAGGGCAGCGACCCGCATCTAAATGGCGCGGAGCATGTGACCGCGGCGCGGCGCGGAGGGGCCCTCCCCCCCGACCCCACCCGGGCGGGGACCCGCCCCGCGATAGTTGCGGGCAAATGTCTTGACAAGGCCCCCGACGATGCTCTGCAACATCAAGGGAAAGCAGCCCCCCCAGACAGTCATGCCTACGTATCCTTGTATTTTAGACCCCCTTACCCTACGTTCTCCCTCCCCCCTGTTATTAGTCCGCACGGCAGCCTCCCAACAAAAGATAAGCCCCCCTGCTAAACCATAGGCGAGGGGGGAGGGGGTAAGCCAAACGGCACAGATTCTCACAACCCCCAATAGCATTAGAGCCCTGACCTCAAAACACTGTGCCCTGGGGTTGCAATGCTGCTGGTACGATAATGTACCTCTGGTACCCTGCATTTTGGCGGGTGTGACTTCATCGTATGGATTTACATCCGCGGTGGACACAATCCTAAAATAATGAGTTGGTCCGCGCCCACCGCCCGCGCCCCCAACCCCAAGGTTGGGCAAAGAGGGTGACTGGGCAGAAATGAGGGGTCCAGCCGTCTGCACGTTGGCTTATGAGCCCCCTCCAGCCAGCCGACGTGTGGCACCGCGGGTGATTTTCTGACATAGTATATAACTATATGTCTGTGACGTGTGAATTGCAATGACGACATTGTACATGGCAGCTGCAGCCAGCTACCCCTGCCCTTATTCCACAAGTATATAAAAAATACACGCGCGTGCGGCTGGGTGGAGTGGTAGGGTTGTTCGGAAGACAGTAGAGGCTTCAATGTAACGCTGCATCCTAACTCAGATTTTTACCCTCGGTCTTTCGCTATACCACGTTGCCCCCGTGTGCACGGTTGCGGATTGGCACCTTCCCCCCCCAGGCCCATCAGTCCTAGAAGTGAGTGTAGACTGACAAATACAGAAATAGAATTTCTGCAGGAAATGGTGACACAATCCCCGGACAAAGTCCCCCAAGTATATGTGGAGAGATAAAATACTCCGTGGTAGCTCAAATTAGTGTTACGCGCGCTCACGTTTCGTTTGACATGGATTTATTGTTCTCGCGACAAAAACATTCACCGTAGAGTCACAGTTTCAGAGTGGAGGGTAAAGACGGAGGGGGGGGACCGGCCGGAGGAATGTTTCGCAGGATAAAGTAGACGTGGTCGACGACCCCCGCGAGACAGTCATTAAATGCAACACCACGTGTTCGGTAACCACTAACTGTTGATTATTAAAACAAGGAAAAAAAAGATTTTCACTTAACTTATTATTGAAATTGACAAGTCGTTCAAATACAATTCCTCGTATTATCATTAAGGATATACACTATACTACCTTGTGCTGTAAAGGCGTTGGTTTGTTCTTGGAAGATGGGAATGTAAATGGATTTGTAAGTTTACATATAGGATATATATATATATAATATATATATTTCTTTATATATATATATATTATATACTATATATATATTATATATATATTATATATATATATATTTATTTACTTTATATTATATAAGATATATTTATATACAAGTCTTCCCAATTAAAGGAACAAAAATTATTATCAGCCAGTGTTGTTAACTAAATTAATAGTAGTAAATTGTATCAGCGTGTTGATCGTCTTTTAATCTTATCTCTCACTGCACGCATAAATACCTTTTTCTCCTCTGACAGTTAATTGCTTCACAATTGCCGGCACGGGAAATGGGGCCCCCCCCGCCCCCCCCCCCCGGGGGCTTACTAATGTGTAATCATATCTCCTAGAACAGTTCTTGTCCTTACTAATTTGGTTGCACACAAACACCCGCCTGATGATCGTTCCTTTAGCCCACCTCCACCAAGACTTGTGACGGGACATAAGGGGATGTAGCTACGGTAAAATCACTGTAGCTCCTTAGCGAATACAATCCGTCCATGCAAGCTGGATTTTGACTTCCGAAAAAATTACTGACCATCAGGCATGGATGACACGAATATAATACCTGTTTAACCAAACTAGGACCCCCCCCTAACTAAATAATTATATAATAAATTCTTTAACGCAACCAAACCACGGAGCATAACAGGCAGATCTCCCAGTGCTCTTCAGGTTAGCGTGTGTTCGTTCCATATGTGACGCCCCCCCCTCCTTCCTTAAGACTCTTGCAAAGTATTTAGGCCCAACCGTACTTCTTCTCTTTTATTTTGTTCTTCATGAGTCGTGTGTTCTTTTTGGTCTTTCCTTTTTTCCTCTTACCCTCGGTGACCCCAAGTCGAGCGCCTTGTAGTGGTATTCTGTTGTTTTGCCTATTCGTAAGGAACATGACCGTAATATTTGAAACACTCGTCTTTCTCCTTTATATTAGTCAGGAGAAAACATTATTTCTGCCTAGAGTCAGTACTTCTTATTGTTCGATTAGGTCTTGAAGCTCCTTTCCAACTGATTTGTTTCATTGAGTTTTCTAAGACATTTGTTCTCGAATGTATTCAGCTTGTTCTCCAATGATTTTGTTATTTTCCAACTCTCACAGCCGTATGTTTAACATCTGAGGTATAACATATTGAATTATATCAGACGAAGCTTGGTATGTCACTATTCTAATGATCGTAATTTCCAAATGTCCTAGATATATCTATTAGAAGCGAGATAAGATGCCCAAAGCTATTTTAGTATGGACATTTAATCCCCATTATTCTTGTCATATCACTCTCTAACTTTCTTCCGTTGTGTCACCATCCTGAGTCTTTTTATGCCCTAAATTATTGGATAGACTTTCAAAAACTTTCTGTATGTTTTCGAGACAAACCCCAAAACACCCCTCCCCAAGATGATAGCAAAGGTCTCGTTAGAAAAGTTCATAGCTTTAGTTTTAGAGGCAGTTCTTGGGAGACCCTATTCTTAATCCGAGAGATTGACACTACAAAATTATTATCATGCTTCTTGGGTTTGTATGCGGATTGCTTGAACTTAAGAGGAATTGCCCTTAATTTCATCTGCAGCAACACCCAGAATTCCAGCGTTCCGCCAGGATAATTTTACCATTCTTGTCAAAATATTGTATAGACCTAATTGTTGTTCATTGTGGGGTTTTTTAGTTTCTCTCTAAGAAAACCCCAATCAATCCTTAAGCTATTCCAAAAAAAAAGTAGTGCGGTGAACTTAATACAGGCCTTGGTTTCACCCCTGTCTTCTACCTCGTTAAGAAACCATTCTGTATTTCCATTTATTTGGTTCTAACACAACATCTCTTGCATTTGTCATATAGCGCTTTGATTATACATTCAACATATTTTGTTGGGGGGGACTACAGCAATTCTAGATTGGAAGAGTATCTTACCAACATATTGATGGGGGGTGGTTAGCACTACTCAGCAAAGGCCTTTTTGGAATATCGACGAAAGTGATAATAAAGTGGCGAGTTGCCTTTCACTGATTCTTACATTAATTGTTCTTAGTGTGAATATTCTGATCAATACTCTAGGTCGTTTCATGGCCTGATCCACGTTGTTCTGCTTGATCTTTTCTCACATCCATTTAAGTCTTTCTACTCAATGCAACATAATAATTTTCCAGGTCTGATAATAGAGATATACCACGCCAGTTATTACAGTCTGATAGATCACTGGTTTCTCGGTAAAAATCTCCTTAGCCCCAAAGTTATTATAGTGAGTCACATTTACAGTGCGTTCTGTTTTTGTTACGGTACGGACTATAGCTTGTTTTTACTGATAGTGAATTGTTAACTTCACTGATTCATATCTCGATCCGACCGATTCGAGGGTTTCGAGGTCAGTTATAGGAAAATATCTACACCACTAGATACTCTGATGTATCTGTTATTCTATAATTTAACATAACATGGTACTATCCATCGAAATATACACATTCCTGGTGTTTTTCTTTCGGCGTCTAAGGTGAGAAAAGAATTTCACCTCCATCTTGGAAGGGTAGATAACAAGGCTAAAATAGGGGCTAATTTCTGTCATCAAGCCCACCTATTTCTAGTGTATATGAGACGAGCGTTTGTCTCAGGTGTCTGCATGTAGGATGAATGACAACATGGCTCAGTATGATTTAGCAATAGCGAGACAAGACAGGTGTCTACTTGCAAAACATTCTTTCTAATAATTCAATACATGAATACATCCAATAATTTGTACAGCTAGGTTTAAGTTTTCCTTCCACCCATAAAATACCAGGCCATCTCTGATAAGTGCTATACTGGCTGGTAAAATATATCCTAACAATACTGTTGTAGTTATATGAGTCCTAAAGGTTATATTCAGGTTGGTTTTCTTCTTCTACAATCATACCAGGAAAAACAATCATTATACCTAATTCCCCAAGATATAATCAGTATACCTGATACATACAAAATCTAAAGTTATATTAACTATATACAGGTGTAGGCTATTTTCTGGTGGTTTCCTTTTTCAACAGTCATACACAAACATTATACATGATTGTGGCGTGAGGTTTTTATTGGCTCTAGGATCAGTATAGTACTGACAATTACAGGAATAGAATTTCTGCAGAAAATGGTGAAGTCCCAGTGTCTGAGAGAACTACTGGTATCACAAATTAGTTACGGCTGTGAATGATGTGATCTCGAAACATTAGTGGAGAGGAGACAGACATAAATTGCCACCCCCGCTGTGTAACTAACTGTGATATTACAAAAACAAGGAAACAGATTTTACTTAACAATCATAAAATTGACAAGTCTTTCAAATACAATTTCCTTATTATTTATTTAGTATAAACACTATCTACTCTTGTGCTGAAAGGTGAATGTTGAAAAATGGAATGTAATGGATTTGTAAGTTTACAAATGATTTACATATATATATATATATATATATATATATATATATATATATATATATTTATATATATATAATATATATATATATATATATATATATATATTATATATATATATATATATATATATATACACTTGTATATTACAAGTCTTCCAATTATAGGAACAAAAAAATTATATCAGCTGTGCTGTTACTCAATTATAGTAAATGTATCAGTTGTGCTGTTAATTACGTATAATATATCAGCTATGATCTTATTATTGTCTCTTGCTACGCTAACTCAGTTTCTCTTCATAGACAGTTAATAGCTCACAATTGCCGACGGAAATGGTACTACTGTGTACTCATCTCTCAAAAGTTATGTCCTTCTTAGTTTCTTGCACACAACCCCCGCTGATGATCGTTTCGTTAGCCCACCCAAGACTGAGGGGGACTAAAGATGTATCTCAGGTACAATCTCTGTGCTCCTGTGAAGTTCCAGGCAGCTGGATTGACTGGACATACGACCTCAGGTTTGATGACACGAATAAAACCCTCTAAGATTTAAACAGGCCAGTGACTCGACTAGGGAAGCAGTCTGCCAGGTCAATGCAAGCAGGTAAGCAATAAATCAAGGTTGACAGCTCCTCTTCTTCAGTCGGTCGTCTAACTGGCTCCGTTTTGGTGTGTGCGTGTTTTGAATAAAATCTCTCCCGTATATATAGGTAAATGAGGTAACTTCTACTGCTTAAGGAAAGCTTTTGGTTGGTTCTCGGCGTGGCAAGCTGATTGGCTAAATGCGGTTTTGTACCATGCTCCGTACAGCCTAATTTTATTCTGTTTTTTTTCCGCCATATTGGGTGACAAGATGGCCGCAACCGACATCCGAAAAAAGGGCTTAAGTTTTTCCTGGCGTAACGTCGTGTAATCTATACTGGCTCAGCGACTCTGCGTTGATTGGCTGGGGCAAATTTGTATCCCGACATAATGATTAAACTAAGACGTGGTTTTACACACACTCGTTTCACGACATAGCCCCATCCTTTCCTAGCTGTGACCTGTCATAGCTGACGTGTAAACCTCTGCTGTAGTTAAATCATTTTGCGGCTGTCCTTCCAGAGTAATAGGGTGTCGGCTTAAAAAATCAGCTCCTGCATTGTCTCTTCCCGGAATGTAATTCACGGTAAAGGATTAAGACGCCAGAAGCAGACTCCACCTTAGCAATCTCGAATTTAACTTTTTAGATGCAGCCAAGAATGTTAAAGGCTGGTGATCGCCTTGGACAGTGAAGTGTGTCCCATACAGGTAAGGTGAAAATTTGTCGATGGACCAAATTAGAGCCAAACATTCTTTCTCTATGGTCGAGTAATTCAACTAAGCTGCATTCAGCTTCCTACTGGCGTAGTCGACGGGTAAAAGTTCCTCCGGCTGGACTTTTGATTGCTGCAAGAGAGTTGCACCAATACCTACACTGCTAGCGTCCGGCCATAATAAAAAGGCCTGTGTGATATCGGGTAGTGTAAGGATGGGTTTGCTGGTGAGTTTTGCTTTTAGCTCTGTGTAAGCTTTTTCACAATCAGCATTCCATTGGATTTTGTCAGGCTGTCCTTTCTTCGTTAAGTAAGTTAATGGTGCACACAGAGAGTTGAAGTGGGGTATGTACTTCTGATAGAACCCAAATAATGACACGAATGATCTCACATCTTTCTTCGTTTGAGGTCTGGGTGCCTTCTTTAACTTCTCTATATTCTGTGGGTCAGGAGACATATGACCTGTAGAAATAGTGTGACCTAGGAATTCCAACTCCTTACAACCGATATAGCACTTGGTTGGACGTGCAGTCAATCCAGTTTCTCTCAGTCTGTCAAACAACATGGAGAGCGCTACTATATGCTCTTCAAAGGTGTTTGTAGCAACAAGAATGTCATCCATAAAGTTAGTGATATGGGGATTTTGTAGAGGTTCCAACAATTTCCTCATCATTCTTGAAAAGATACTTGGAGCATTTTTCAGCCCAAAGGATAGTACATTAAACTCGCAGTGTCCGTCTGATGTACTAAATGCCAGCATTTGCCTAACTTCTGGTTTCACTGGTATTTGGTAGTATCCCTTGCTTAGATCTACCTTCGATAAATACCTAGTCTTACTCAGTGTAGAGAACAGCTGGTTGGGGTCAGGTAATGGGTCCACCTGAGATTCTGTGATCGCATTAAGCTTCCTGTAGTCAATGCATAACCTGTGTTCACCACTCGGTTTTCTTAATAGCACCACACTTGAGCTATAGAGAGAGTCTGACTTCGAGATAATGTTCTCCTTAAACAGATAATCAACTTCCTCCCTTAGTGCTTGGGCTTTCGCATAGGGTATAGGGTATGTTCTCATGCATACTGGTGTAGGGTCTGTAACCTTCATGTTGTACTCTAACAGATTCGTACGACCTGGCTTATCTGTGAACACATCAGCATGGGTTTCCAACACTTTCTGAACCATCTTCTTCTGCTCTGGAGTTAAATGTTCACTAATGTTTACTTGAACATAGTCCTCTGTAGTTGTGAGTTGATATTCCATAGAGTGAAGTGGTTCACCGTGCATTTCTGTTGCAATGGCTAGGGTCATGATATGTGCAACTTCGGATGATTCCTTGTCAAAGTATTTTTTAAGAAGATTGACATGATATACCTTCTCCTTTCCTTTCTTATCAATCTTATAATTGGTCCTGGAAAGTTTTCCCAGTATGACATAGGGTCCCTGCCATCCAATCTGCAATTTATTATTGCTGCTTGGCAACAGTAATAACACCTTTTCACCCACCTCCAGTTCCCTATCCTTTGCTTTATTGTTGTAGTACGCAGCATGCTTCCTCCTGGCCTGTCTTAAGTTATTATTGGCCAGTTTCCAACCTGCTTTCAATCGAGATGTCAACTCGTTGACGTACTGGTATGAGGAAGTCACTGTTTTCTCTGCTTTTTCATCAGTGTATGTCCGCAGCAATGCTTCCAGTGGACCTTTGATTGGTCTTCCAAACAACAATGTAGCTTGAGCCAATCCAGTTGAATTGTGGGGTACTTCCCTATATGCAAATAGTGCAGCGGCTAAGTATGTATCCCAAGTATCAGGTTTTTCACTCGCCAGCTTTCTAAGGATTGAAATTAGCGTACTATTGAACCGCTCTACTTGACCGTTCCCTTGGGCATGGTAGGGACTACAATGATAGTGCCTGGCTTGAAATATCCTGAATACTTCTTGTGTTAGCTTTCCCTTAAACTGAGAACCATTGTCAGTCAATATCTGATGCGGGAAACCTAATCGGGTGAATATTGTCAACAGGGCCTCTGCCACATGCTTTGAATCTATAGCTGACATGGCCACTGCTTCTCCCCACATAGAGCAAGTATCAACCAAGGTTAAGATATATGCATTTCTCTTCTTGGTCCTAGTGAGGGGTCCAACAATATCCATGGCAACACGTTCAAAAGGGGTTCCCATAATGGGCATTTCTCCCAGTGTTGCTGGTGCAGTCCTATGCTTAGGAGCTACTCTTTGGCATTCTGGACAGGATCTTACATATCTTTTTATGTCCTTTGTGATTCCTGGCCAAAAGTAGTGACAGGCTATCCTTTGTCCAGTGGCCCCTATTCCCATATGTCCACTGAAGGGTATAGCATGTCCTAGCGTCATAACCTTCTCCCTGTAAGATTTTGGCACTACTAGCTGTCCATGCCCTTTAGGTCCTGTTCCAGCTTTTCTGTAGAGTAGGCCATTCTTCATATATAAGTCTCCTTTCTCAGGAGGGTTATGTGCTTTAGGCAATTTGCCAAAACAAGGCTTCAATGTGCTGTCTGCTGCTTGAGCCTTTTTCATCTCTTCTGGATGAGTATTGATAGAATTTTCCTCCATTTTCCTGGAGCTTTCCCTGGTCTGAACTGTTGCCATGACTACAGGTTTTATAGGTTCTCCAAGGAAATCATACCTACACCCCAAAATCAAAGGGTAAATAGGGTCGTCCATCACTGCTGCTTTGATTTCTCCTTCCACATAGCGAGATCTTATGTTGATTCAGGCTATGGGTAATGTCAAGGTTCTTGCTCCCTTGATCGGTCCTCTGATTTCCACTGTTTCTGTGGTTATCTGGTCAGGACTCACTAGAGAAGAGCACACAACTGAATCAAAGTCCAATCCTGTGTCATATAAACACAGTACTTGAGTGCCATTCACGGTCACTTCCTCACAGACAGGGGGATGATGGAAGTTCTTCTGACTTACTGCCAGTTCCTTCCTTCCCTGCTTCCCTGTTGTAAGACATGCAGCATGATGAGGAGGATTCTTTCTTCTGCAGTCTGCAGTATTGTGGTTACTCATTAGAAAAGTTTTACACCACTTTCCTTCCTTCCGGTAAGGTGTCTTATCCGATCTTAGAGGGTTTTTGTCCTTTTGGTCAAATCTTTGTTTGTTTCTTGTGGTATGGTCCTTTTGTTCATATTTGGTATAGTTTTGTGATGATTTGAAGTTTTCACCCTGCTTTTTCCTGTTTCCTAATAATTCTGCCTGAGCTGCTTGATATCTCTCAGCAACAGTTACACTATCTTCCAATCTCTCTGCTCCTTGTTCCATGATAAACTTCCTCATTTCTTGAGGCATGGACTCTTTCACTTGCTCCATCATTATCATTTCTTTCAGATCCTGACACTTTCCTAAACTACTCCATTTTTCCAAATAATTTTCCAATCTAGCAGAGAATTGGTGATAGTTTTCTCCTGGAAGAAGTTTAGCTGTTCGGAATTTCTTTCTGTATGATTCTGAGTTCTTTTCATATCTCACAAGCAGTGCCTGCTTCAGGATTTCATAATGTTCCTGGTCATCTCTTGAGAGCTTCAAATACACATCGTAGGCCACACCTCTCAATCCCTGAGATAGTTTAAGACTCCACTTTTCTTTCACTAAGCCATAGGTAGTGGCAAGTCTTTCGAATCTATCAAGGTACGACTCAATGGCGTCTTCTTTCTCAACAAATGGGTCCAGATGAAAATTCATGGCCCCACTTGAGGTGCTCTGGCTGGAGCTACTCTCAGAGTGAGGTGAGCTACCACCATTATTGCCAGTAGTTGCCTGAATTTCGAGCTCTTTTAATCACAATTGATGGTCTCTCTCTGCTTGTAATTTCCTTTCCTCGGAGTCAATTATCTTTGCCTCATTTTCAACCTCCAATTTCTTGACTTCAGGTGCTAATTTCCTTTCTTCAGCGTCAATTTTCTTTGCCTCATTTTCAGCCTCCAATTTCTTGGCTTCAATTTCTAATCTTTTGGTTTCTCTCTCAGCTTCCAGTCTTTTGGCCTCTCTTTCAGCTTCTAATTTCTTTGCTTCCGTCTCTAATTGCAACTTTCTTACTTCCCTATCCATGTGTTTGTCCACTTCTGTTGTGACATACTGAATAAGAGCATCACCTTTAATATTTAATTCCTTACCCATCTGCATGATCGCAGTTCTGAACTTCACTAGATCAGCCATGGCGTTACTTAGATAGGGTATGTAAATTTACTATATCCAAATATTATAATTAAACTTAATTAATTTAAATGAACAAATAATTTCCGTGCAACTTTGTGAGCATCAACTATTTACTGAGTACTAAATGGTACTCCTCCTAAGAAAACAATAAAAAATCCTATTAAAGAATTTTTTCGAAAATTTGTTTCTTTTCTTATCTATGGGTGGCACAAGATAGAGTTAGTAGAAAGATGAATAGACTAAGTATGGCTCAAGGTATATAGAAATATCCCAGGAACGAGCCCCCAGTGTGGCGTGAGGTTTATATTGGCTCTAGGATCAGTATAGTACTGACAATTACAGAAATAGAATTTCTGCAGAAAATGGTGAAGTCCCAGTGTCTGAGAGAACTACTGGTATCACAAATTAGTTACGGCTGTGAATGATGTGATCTCGAAACATTAGTGGAGAGGAGACAGACATAAATTGTCACCCCCGTTGTGTAACTAACTCATCATCTCATCTCAGCCCGTAACCCGTCATGGGTCGTAGGGGTGCCATGGTGGAAGCATCAGCAGACAGGGTCCTCCACTGCTCTCTATCCTCAGCAATGCGTACAAGTGTGGAAAAAACCGTGTCCTGCCCATTCTTTGATGTTATCAGCCCAGGATTTTCTCTGCCTTCCTCTTCTCCGTTTACCTTCGACTGTTCCCTGAAGGATCGTTTTCGAAAGGGAGTCATGACGAGTTACATGCCCAAACCAGGCAAGCTTTCGACGTTTCACTGTTGACAAAAAGTGGTTCTTGGTGGCCTGCATAGGTGTTTATCTTCTCTCTAACATAGACATTTGTTTTGTGCTCTTTATAGCAAATGCGCAAAATTCTTCTATAACATTTATGCTCGAAAGCCTGAATCCTTCGCTCCGTATCTGCAGTGAGTGTCCAGCTCTCACACCCATACAAGAGAATAGATAATACAAGTGATTTGTATAATTTGATCTTCACAGGAAAACTGATGTTACTTTTCCAGATCACATTCAACCTTGTCATGGCAGCTGAGGCCATCTCAAGTCTTGTCTTGATTTCTTTAATTGATCTTCCATCACTGCATATAGTGGACCCGAGATATTTAAAGGTGTTAACTTCTTCTAACGTTTGCCCATTTAACGTAATGTTGGTCGGAACATGTTTCTGATGGCTATTCACCAATATCTTGCTTTTTTCTATATTAATTTCCATCCCATACGTTCTTGTTACTTTCTCCAGTCTAGAGGTAAGGTCTTGAAGTTCTGATTCTGATCCAGCTATCAGATCAATATCATCAGCAAAACGTAGGTTGCACAGAGGTCGGCCTCCAATCGATATGGTTGATTTATAATCGTAGAGAGCCTCTTGCATAATATGTTCTAGATAAATATTAAAGAGCACTGGGGACAGGATACATCCCTGCCGAACTCCTACAGTTGTTTTGAAAAATTCTCCAATGTCGTTGCTTGCAAAAACAGCACTGCTTGCGTCCTTGTATAGTGCTTCAATGATATCTATGATGTTGGTATCAAAATTGAATTTTCTCATTACTTGCCATAAGCCTTCATGCCAGACTCGATCGAAGGCTTTTGTGAAATCGATGAAGTTATGGTATAAATCGTGTTGATGTTGGAGATGTTTTTCGATAAGTAATCTAATATTGAAGATTTGTTCTGAGGTACTTCTTTTTGGTCTAAAGCCAGCCTGTTCCTCTGACAAGATTTCTTCTGTTTTCTGTTTTATTCTGTTCAAAAGTATCCTTAACATCACCTTACTTGGATGACTAATAAGGCTAATGGTTCTGTAGTTCTTGCACATTTTTAGATTTCCTTTCTTTGGAAGCGGTATTACTAATGACTGCGTCCATTCTTTTGGCCATTTTTTTGTACTCCATATCTTCTGGCAAATTGTTGTCATGATTTTTACTATATCTGGTCCTCCATATTTCAAGAGCTCTGCTGGGATATTATCCACACCCGGTGACTTCCCTCCTTTCATCGAACATATAGCCTCTTCCACTTCTTCCCGTAATATTGCTGCATTTCCGAGTTCCCTGTTTTCGCACTTAATGTTGTTTAATATGCCTAAGTTAGTGTAACTAACTGTGATATTACAAAAACAAGGAAACATATTTTACTTAACAATCATAAAATTGACAAGTCTTTCAAATACAATTTCCTCATTATTTATTTAGTATAAACACTATCTACTCTTGTGCTGAAAGGTGAATGTTGAAAAATGGAATGTAATGGATTTGTAAGTTTACAAATGATTTACAAATATATATATATATATATATATATATATATATATATATATATATACAAGTATATATATATATATATATATATATATATATATATATATATATATATATATATATATATATATATATATATATAGTATATATATAAGTATATATATATATATATATATATATATATATATATATATATATATATATATATATATATATAAGTATATATATATAAGTATATATATATAAGTATATATATATATATATATATATATATATATATATATATATATATATATATATATATATATATATATATTATATATATATATATATATATATATATATATATATATACTTGTATATTACAAGTCTTCCAATTATAGGAACAAAAAAATTATATCAGCTGTGCTGTTACTCAATTATAGTAAATGTATCAGCTGTGCTGTTAATTACGTATAATATATCAGCTATGATCTTATTATTGTCTCTTGGTACGCTAACTCAGTTTCTCTTCATAGACAGTTAATAGCTCACAATTGCCGACGGAAATGGTACTACTGTGTACTCATCTCTCAAAAGTTATGTCCTTCTTAGTTTCTTGCACACAACCCCCGCTGATGATCGTTTCGTTAGCCGACCCAAGACTGAGAGTGACTATAAATGTATCTCAGGTACAATCTCTGTGCTCCTGTGAAGTTCCAGGCAGCTGGATTGACTGGACATACGACCTCAGGTTTGATGACACGAATAAAACCCTCTAAGATTTATACAGGCCAGTGACTCGACTAGGGAAGCAGTCTGCCAGGTCAATGCACGCAGGTAAGCAATAAATCAAGGTTGACAGCTCCTCTTCTTCAGTCGGTCGTCTAACTGGCTCCGTTTTGGTGTGTGCGTGTTTTGAATAAAATCTCTCCCGTATATATAGGTAAATGAGGTAACTTCTACTGCTTAAGGAAAGCTTTTGGTTGGTTCTCTGCGTGGCAAGCTGATTGGCTAAATGCGGTTTTGTACCATGCTCCGTACAGCCTAATTTTATTCTGGTTTTTTTCCGCCATATTGGGTGACAAGATGGCCGCAACCGACATCCGAAAAACAGGGCTTAAGTTTTTCCTGGCGTAACTTCGTGTAATTTATTCTGGCTCAGCGACTCTGCGTTGATTGGCTGGGGCAAATTTGTATCCCGACATAATGATTAAACTAAGAAGTGGGTTTACACACACTCGTTTCACGATAATGATACTATAACATACAATCATTATACATGATATAGTCATAGGTTATATTCAGGTTGGAGTTATATGAGTCCTAACAAGGACTGATAGGTTATATTTCAGGTTGGTGAGTCCTAAAAAGGACTGATAGGTTATATTTCAGGTTGAAGTTATATGAGTCCTAACAAGGACTGTTTGGTTATATTTCGGATTGGTTTTCGTCTTCATCAATCATATCAGGAAATACAATCATTATACCTAATTCCCCAAGATACAATGTATACAGGTGTAGGTAGTATAAATGACACACAAAAAATACAATCATTATATATCTGATGTAGGCCTATTCTCCTGCAAGTTTATAGTAAGTTTACCTACCCTCTAAGATTAATACAAGCCAGATTTGAACTCGACTTTAGTGAAGCAAGAGTGCCCGGTCATGCAGGTAAGCAATAAATCAATCTTGACAGCTTTCTCCTCCCCCAGTCGGTCTAGCTGGCCTTCGTGTTTGTGTGTTTTTTATGTGAATAAAATGCGCCCGTTTATATAGGAGAATGCAGGGAATCTGCCAGTGCGTAAAGAACTCTTTTGATTGGTTCTCGACGTTTTCCTACATTCCGTGACCGAGTCCCGAAATTTTAGGCTTAAGTTTTTTTCCTTATATTTCTAATTCATTTTGTCTGCCGCCATTTTGCGGGAACAAGATGGCGTATACTTCGTGTAATTTATTCTGGCTCAGAGTCTGTTGAACGTGGATTGGCTGGGCATATTTGTACCTCGACATGTGTTTTAACAAAGAAGTGGGTTTACACCCGCTTTACGACACCACTCCTAGTAAAAGTCTAGTCATTTACTTACAGATAAGGATCCCTAATATTGAAATTTGTCCATCATCCGTGAGGTACTCCGTTCTTAAGCACACACTGTCTGTCCACACTTTCCTTGGTTACACAGATTTGCGGTCCACCATATTGAATGCCAAGCATATTGTAAACAGTTCGTGAATGAGATGCTTTCCAAAGTATGCCGAATATTTGTACGGTGTCTCGTTTTCGAATGAGGCCAAGAAATGATCCAGAAATTTCATCACAACAGCTAAAATGAGTAATGAGGATGTCCTGAAAGAGACCAAAGCGCAAAGGAAGGTTATTCCTCCCCTTAGAAGGAAGCAATCCACTTTGTTATTGCATGTTGTGGCGAGAGGTTTTATTTGGCTCTTGGATCAGTATAGTACTGACAATTACAGAAATAGAATTTCTGCAGAAAATGGTGAAGTCCCAGTGTCTGAGAGGACTACTGGTATCACAAATTAGTTACTGCTGTGAATGATCTGATCTCGAAACAATAGTATAGAGGAGACCGACATAAAGCGCCACCTCTGCTGTGTAACTAATTGTGATATTAAACAAAGCAAGGAAACAGATTTTTACTTAACAATGATAAAATTGACAAGTCGTTCAAAATACAATTTCCTTATTTTTTATTTAGTATATATACACTATCTACTCTTGTGCTGAAAGGTGAATGTTGCAAAAAAATGGAATGAAATGAATTGGTAAGTTTACATATGATTTACAAATATTTATATTTATAAATATTACAACACGTTTTCCAATTATAGGAACAAAATTTATATCAGCTGTGCTGTTAATTAAGGATATAACGTTTATCAGCTATGCTGTTATTTACGTATAATTTATCCACTATGATCTTATTATTGTCTCTTGCTACGCTAATTCACGTTTTCTTCATTGACAGTTCTATGCTCACAATGCCGACAGAAATGGTACTAATGTGTACTCATCTCTCTTAAGTCTGTTCTTCTTTGTTTGGTTCACACCACCGGCAGAGTATCGTTCCTTTAGCCCACCCAAGACTGAGGGGGACCAAAGATGTAGAGTCTGGTCAACCTCTATGCTCCTGCGGAGTTCCAGGCAGCGGGATTGACTCGAACATACGACCTCAGGTTTTTAGGACACAATTAAACCTGTAACAAAGCAAAAATAGGGGCTAATTTCTGTCCTCAAGCCCACCTATTTCTAGTGTGAGTGAAATGAGCGTGTCTCCGATGTATGCATGTGGGATGAATGACAACATGGCTCAGTATGATTTAGCAATAGCGAGACAAGACAGGTGTCTACTTGCAAAACATTCTTTCTGATAAACTAATACATGGATACATTCAATAATATAGATTCAATACATGAATACATTTTATACATGAATACATCCCATAATATAAATCAATACATGAATAAATCCAATAATATGTACACCTAGGTGTGATACAACAATGTCCTTCCCCCTATACTATATCACGCCCTCTCTGACAATAGCTGGTAACATATATCCTAACAATATTGTTATGTTCTTATGATAGGAGTATATGAGACGAGGACTGGTTGGTGATATATCAGGTTGGAGTTATAGGAGACAATAGATTGGAGTTAGATGCGACAATAGATTGAGTCCTGACAAGGACTGTTTTGGTTATATTGGAGTTGGTCTTATCTGAGACAATAGATTGAGTTATAGAAGACAATAGATTGAGTCCTGACAAGGACTGTTTTGGTTATATTGCAGTTGGTCTTATCTGAGACAATAGATTGAGTTATAGGAGACAATAGATTGAGTCCTAACAAGGACTGTTTTGGTTATATTGCAGGTTATAGGAGACAATGGATTGAGTCCTAACAAGGACTGTTTTGGTTATATTTACAGTTTGGAATTATCAGAGACAATAGACTGAAGTTATAGACTGACAATAGATTGAAGTATAGGAGACAATAGGTTGAAGTATGAGTCCTATTAGTCTTCGTCTATTCAATCATAATAGGAAATACAATCATTATACTTAATTCCCCCCAAGATACAATCAGTAACCTGATAGGTAGTATAAATGACACACAACAAATACCAACGGTTATCGTAAAAATATTTACCCTCCTAAGATTTTAAACTGGCCAGGTTTTGACGCGACTTAGTGAAGTAGGTTGCAGGTCGATGCCCTCAGGTAAGTTACCATAAATCAAGGGGACAGCTTCTCCCTCTTCAGTCTGTATCTCTGGCGTCAAGTTCGGGGTTGCGTGGTTAGCATAAAATCCGCCCGATTATAAAGTCAAGTAACTACTTGAGGAAAGCTTTCGGTTGGTTCCTGGCGGAGCAAAATGATTGGTTTCCTCCGGTTTTGTACCTGGTCTCATACAGCCTAATTTTATTCAGTTTTCATCGGCCATCTTGCGTGAACAAGATGGCCGTTAATTTATTCTGTCTCAGAGACTGGTGAACGTTGATCGTTGATTGGTTGAAGCAAATCTGTATCTCGACATAGTGATTAACAAAGTAGTGGGTTACACTTCGTTTCACGACACATGTTATGAGAAGAAGGAAGCTTGAATATATCATGACAACGGAAAAGATAGAAGAATAAAGAGACGACGACACAAAAAGAAGATTCTGGATAGTTTCGCATCATGGTATGGACATAAATCAACATTATAAATGACCAGTAATACTGTATGCAGGAATTTGTTGAGAGGCATGATCACATATGCCACCAGCCATTGTACTTGAAGAAGAAGATTCCCCGTTGCCCATGAAATCAATGTTGTCTTGGCTTCCTCTTCCACCGGTCTTCTGTAAATTCTCTTTGGCCTCCCCACTCTTCTCTTCCCCTGCCAACTCCAATCAAGGGCATGTTTCGTTATAAGTGTTGGGTGTTTCCTGAGAATATTTCCTATTTTCACTTTCTCTCTTTAATCTCATGTACGTGTGAGAACATGCGATGGGCCCCACGAATAGCCCCCGTGCACAACCTTATATTAGTCGCCTTTTTCGAAATACCTGAGTGATCAGTAGTCCTATTCATTCACTTTTTCTCCTCAGAGACCCCCGGGATAAATGGTACTTAAAAGAACGAATTTTTCAGAAACATAAAAACAAAGCGTGCATGTTAAAAATTGCTATAGAAACCACTGCAACAAGAGTTTTGGCTGTGGCGACGGTTTTCTCAACGGGTTCATTTGCAGTCATCGTTCTATGCTTCATAAGTTTTTAAGAAAAGGAGACGATGAACTATCAGCTCCTTGAAATCTCAGTTTTTGTTTCCTCAGCTCAAATTGGCTTATCCAGAATAAATACAATTTTTGTTGCATGTTTCGTTTTTTTTTTAATTCGTGTATTCCATTGCCGTTTAGGGTGTTCACGGGATGACATTCATCGGATTCATTTTTTCTGTCTACTCTGATGCTACACTTCTCTCTGACATTATTTACCGGTCATTTTCTTATTCTTCGCATTCATCTGGCTATATTATCGTCTCCTTGGGTTGACACCTTGACATTTTTATACGTTTAGGCTTGACCGCACATGTAACGTATCCTTTTGATTGTGATCAGTTCTCGGGTAGCCAGGTGGATTAATAAGATTAAGTCAACATTTGGTCTGTCATTTCATTGTTTTGATAGACGGGGTACTGATAGATAAGCAATTATTCTGCTTCAGTCTGACTGGCAAAGGCGATAAACAAGAAATATTGTCGATGGTAGCAAAGATAACACGTGTATCATTTGGTAGACGTGATTACGCAAATCGTGCATCCTTAGCTGTATCCTGATTTTAACAATCTGGACACCAGAGGTATCAATAACTAATTCCGGTCTCTTAACAACAATAAGCAAGATGTCTTGTTGTAATAATCAGATAGTCAATTAAGAAATAACGTGAGAGCGACGTGTAAAAGTGCAGCCCAAGATTAAAGTTGTCTGGATTACAAAATCTTGCAGCAGATTTATTAGATGTAATAATTAGGGTATGGGATATGATATAATGATTTCCGGCATTCATATAACGGGTAGTGCAACCTTATATGGTCATGTAAAAAATGTTCAGAATGAGGGGTGGGTGTAACATTTACTAAAAAATGAGACTCCTTATCCTGCGGTTGGGTTTGAAATTATGAATTAAGCTGGACTAAAATTGTGATTGGGTTTCACCCAACAGAACCTCACATTTTTTAAAATCACCACTCTGTCTTAATTCATTCTATCCTGGAAGTCATATATCATCAAAAAGAGCATAGGCCTTCAGCTAACACAGTCCAAATCCTTCTGCCGCGTGCCATCTGCTCAAGTTCCCTCTATGTCTTCCTCGTCATCTTCATTTCTGTCTCCAGCTCTCTTCTCCGTGTAAAGGATCCTGTTTACACGCCCATCGAGGCATATTGGGAATATGGTGTTAGGCCCATATTTTCTTGACCATCGACACACTAGGGGTGATGTGGTCAGCATCACGCCGGCCTCCTTAACCTTCCCAGAGTTGCTCTGGTACCCAATTCATGAGGCTGGGTCGACCCCAGAGCCGTTTGCGGTCTAAAAAATCCCACCTCAGCTGGGGATTGAACTATGGACCGCTGAGCTAGTAAGCCAGTGCACTAGCCACTGCGCTACCGCGGCTTGTCGCGAGTTGGATTTAAGTTACAGTTATGCCCAAATGTAGGACAAGACCCTAGTGTGAGAAAAGACTAAGATAATAGATTTTGTTGAGAAATGACAGTGAATGTAGTAAAGTGAGTCTATTGGCTCAAGGAGGATAACCGAGATTAAATCATCCTCGCCAAATCGTGACTTCAAGAATTGCTATAAACTCAACGCCCTCTGACTACCGTTAACAAACTAAAGGAGATAAGGGTAAACTAATACTACAGACACCACTATAGAGACAACAGTTAAGGACTATATAGTGAAGAAGCTGATCCAGTGAACATTAAATAAGTTTATTATACAAATCAACAGAATTTTCATAACATAGTAACAAACACAAAAAATCATATATCGTGCAAAGTTGCACCGACCTGGAAACAAGGAAAATCAATTTGATTATAAGCACACCAAATTAAAACTCCAACCACTTTCACTCCTTCATACACCCTGCTGGGGACAAAATTTAAAATGATAAGTGATCTTAACTACAGTCTAATTTGGTGGGGCGTCAACTATAGCCACCACTCTATAATTCACTATTTCTAATGTCAAGGTTCTGCTGGTACTGCCTAAGACTATCTGCACAGCAGCTAACTCTGTCAGCGATATACGCCACTAAGTCACACTCTGCACTGCTAATTAATAGACTTTTTCTAACTCTAAGGCTCAGAGGCTACCTCTAAGAATAATATGAGACTCTGCCGGTCCCTGATCTATTTTTCACCATCTCTCTCTCCACTTCCTCTGCCTGGCTTCTCTCGTTTCATGTCAGCAACCCGGAAATGATATCCCTCTCTTCCTGTTTCTGACTCGTACTTCTGATGACTTCTAAAAATATTGACTAGGCACTTGCCGTAGACTGCAGAGGCTTCACTATTTGGGGAAAAGCTGATTTTCACTTGCTCAGTTACCCCTCATTTGGGTGTAGGGCCGTCGGTATTATTATGACCAAGGCTATAAAAGCCACACCAACCCAATTGCTTGGGTTCGATGGGTGAGTATGAGCTTAGAGCTCCAGGTTTTAAGAAAACCCTTCCACTGAAGACTGCGTCGCTGCCTCGACCTGCTCTTCCTCACTCCCTCTCTCTCTCTCTGGGGCCAATGTATTCAGAGCCGATATCCACCGCGGTACAAGCTCTTACGCCTCTGGCGTTTCCTCGACGTTTCTCTCTTGAGAAGACTGGCTACCTTTGCCAGCTGTCAGGAACAAGTTTTATTGACAACCCGCTCTACAGGCCGGACCAATGCTGTGGACACAAAAGAGAGGCCACTCTGTACTACAATACTAAAATACTCTCATAAAATAACTTATCTATTAAAACATATACAGTTGCTGCTTCAGTCACCCTCAACTCTAGCACAAACATGTAAACGCCCAAAACGAAGACTGCTCCACCATTTCCCCTCTCTCCCTTTTGCACGACGATACATAAATATTTACTGACCCCGGGTCATTACTCCCGACAATCCCCTGTCTGTCTAGAAAAATCCAGACGCACTGATCCAATACTGATTATACCCAGCTTGCCTCAGGCATTAAACATTTAGAACAGGTAGGGAAAAACACCCGTACTTAGGCCTACTATAATTCGGTAAGCGGTCTCAAGACCTTACCATCGTTTCCCGCTTCCCAGATAGAAAAATATTTAATTATCTTTTCTATCCCTCTAGAATTCCTACTTAATTAAATCCCAGTAACCACTACGAAATCCGTTCCCGTATTTTTATATGAGACTTATCAGAATTAAACTCTCAATGAAATAAAATACACGCGCTTCCGAATATTCTGTGAATTAACATAAATCAAGGATGCGTGTATTTCTACAGACCTTCTATTAAATCTTACAGAGCACACCTACGTAATATCTCTTTATCACTCATGGGCACTGCTATCCTCGAAGAAATAATTGATGGCGCTACAAGTTATAAAGTTTTAAAAATAAATTATACTAGAACGACTAAGGCTCTATTAGAGAAATTTGCTTTAATTACCACGCTACTTTAAATTACAGACATAGCCTACCAATACTGCGTTTCTTCCGTTTTCCAGAAGCAGACACTACTGCATGGCGCACGGCCAGGAATTTCTGCAGACGAAGAGGCCGCTAAATTGAAAAACGCATATATATATATATATATATATATATATATATATATATATATATATATATATATATATATATATATATATATATATATATATATATATATATATATATATCTTTACTTTACCCACGCTGACCCCAGACCTACTTGAGGCTTGGCGTCTCATTACAACCAATAGCATTAGTGATAATCTAAAATTTTCCATGCGTTCATCTCTAAATTTAGAATCTGGGTAACCTGCTTACTTTAAATGTGCGCGTATTCCCGGCTACGTAACGTTACCTAACGTCGTCTGTTTGCGTGAGCAGAAACAAACGTGATTGGCCCTCCCGTAAGTTGGACGTTACCTGGGTAGGGGTCATCTCCCCTTCCCCCCGAAAAAATGACCGCGATAAATTTAACAACGCAAAAATGGAATTTCAAGATCGCGATTATTAGAAAGGGGAAGACTGGTGCCACTCAGTACTAACTTACATTAACCCCTATAGAAAAAACCCGCAATTACTTTACCTACAAACCAATACTAAACACGCCCACTATTTAAAAGAAGAATATATTCCAATCTTTGCTAGAGAGAAGACAAAAATGGCAAACTCATATAGTTAACAAGAGACGAAGACCCTTGCAACTCTTATAGTAACAAAGAGAAAACGAAATGGGGCATATGGGGCCTGTTGAAGACTAAATCACAGTAACTCCATCACATTACTCCACCCTCCGAGGTCGGAGCCTGCCGATCTAATTTACTGTGGTCTTGGTGTTCAGATTGGCCCCTATCTATGTCAAAGGAGATATTTGTAATCGCTGAAGTTTCAGGGTCCCTACTGGGGTTTTCCCTGGCAGCCGCACTCCCAAGTTCTTTCTTCACCTTCCCTCTCTTGCGAGTTCTCCCCCGTAATTTCCTAACGGTGCGCGGTAAGGTATTGTTACTGGTATCCGGCTGACTGACTCGGTCAGAAATCGCCGTAACCGTGCGTAACTGTTCACCGTTGTCCAAAGACCCGTGCACAATTCTCTCCTTATTTCCCTCCTTATCTACTCCAGTGCTTCTGTTGAAGGGCTGTTCTCTCTCTAGACCCGTGCCGTCCCATGGTGGGTCTAAAACTTCCCTGGCTATGTTTCTCAACAGACTGACCTGATCAGCCGACCTGACCGACTGGCTCTGTAGAGGCCTGGCGATGGCGACTACGGTGCTGCTCGTCAACAGGGTTGTGACCGCTGGTACCTTGCAATGAACCTGAGAAATCTCGTGTATTTCTGACACACCGGGTTTCCGTTCATTTTCTGGGTGTCTACTGAATCCTTACTGAACCCAGTAGCTTCTATCTTTGGAACAAGATAGGTAGTATCTGCCCCTGGCAATGGTTCTGTGATCGCTCTTCCCCTACCAACATGAAGAGGGACAGAGCTCTCTAACATAGCCCCTTGCAAATTCGTAAGGCCGCTTTCATCACTATTTTCTGGCCTGAAAAGTTCGTGAGAGGTAACTGTAGACCACGGGAGTCCTCCGTCTAACACCCTGGTTCTACCCTCAACCTTGCCCTCCCCTGTGAGAGTTACTGGCGTCAGTTGGAATGTATCCTGCAGTGACACTTGACGGTTTAAGATCCCGTTAGATCGCGGAGTATCTGAGATAAAGTACTCAGTGACTGGTTCCAATGTTCCTTGAAACCAATTGGAAAATATAGCCAATTTTTTAGGCTCCTCGTTACGCGGGTCGTTTCCGGTAAACGAGATACGAAAGTTGTGGGGCCCATCTTCGTTTATAGGCAAACGGACACTCATATCACTGTCCTCCTCCGTCTGAGTAAAGTGCTGGTCGGATGGGGCTCCAGGGCTGGTTGGAAACATATGTTCGCTCGATTCGCCGTCTTGTGCCCTTTTAAGAGTGCGCTGGTCGTTGACATATGTGATACAGTTCTTGTCAGTATGTCCCTATCCTGAAGGAGCTAATACCATCGGGGGCCTAATTTCCGACAACAAAGAAAGTATTTCCGCAATCAGAGGCGTCACCTCTGTTTGGCCATTAGGCTGAACCGGGCTGACAGGCGAATACGCCTCTGCAGTTAACATACCGCTGTCCTTAGAGGCTCCTAACCTCTCCTTAACAAGACAGGGCTGTTCGAGCTCGCTCGGGGCTCCGTGAATTAGGGTTTCTCCCTGTTCACTTATCTGGCCTGTAGTAGGCCCCTTGCTTCAGCAAGGATCGGTGTACTTGGGGTTCCCAAAACTAAATGTGGGGCCCCTAGGATGAAGTCGTAAGCTGGCTGCGCCATTACAGCAGCTTTAATCGTGCCACGCACAAACTTGCACTTCACCTCAATATTGGCTACCGGAAAGCGCTGTGAGGTCCCTTTCCTTAAAACGCCACCAATATCAACTTTCTCCCCTGTCATTTGCCCGGGCTTCACCAGATGTCGGGCAACTATGCTGGGGTATGTAAGACCACTGTCAAATAAACACATAGTCGCAGTCCCGTTCACTTCTGCTGGTCCGCTGTTGGAGAACAACTTCTCCGACTGAATGGGTTCCCAGGTGTTCCCTTTTGTCGCTCTCACCGGCCTTAAGCAAGCCGCATGATGCACGGGTTGTTTATTCATACACCTGGAGGTCCAATGGGAAGTGGTCCGACAATTTCGACAGTATCTCTCATTATCTCCTCGGTTTCTGGCGGGTTCCTGAGAGTTTGGCCCCTGTGATCTGTTGTGAGGCTGGGGGCGCAGGTTATGACCGGAATGGGGCTCCTTACGTGAAGGCCCCTGCTGCTGGTGAGCATGAGAAGATGACTGTGGCGATAAAGCTCCTTTGTCCTGGGCTGGCAGATCCGGGTGTTTTCGTTTCTGGCCCAGTACTTCGGCCTGTGCCGTCTGGAACCTTCCCGAAAAAAGAATAATCTGGTCCAGTTGCTGGGCGCCCTGCTCTGCCAGGTACCTCCTCAAATCTGGAGACATGGTTGCTTTGATTTGTTCCACCATTATTAACTCTTCTAATCCTTCAAAGGATTTAGCCAGTCCCGACAACTCTCTCCAGCAAGTGAGGTAATTCCTCAGCCTTTCAGCAAACTGAGGAAAATTTTCTCCCTTCTCCAGACGACTTTCCCTGAACATGGTTTGGCATTTACGGGGGGTCCACTGGAATCTTTGCAACAACGCGTTCCGTAGTGCCTCAAAGTTGTTCTGGTCGTCTATGAGCAACTTGTGGTAGACGTCATACGCATGACCTCTGAGGGACTGCGATAATTTCAGACACCAAAGACTTTCATCCAACCCGTATGCCTTTGCCATCCGTTCGAATTTTTCCAGGAATACATCAATTTTCTCATTCCCGTTAGGGAAAGAGTCCATCGGAAAATTCATGGCTGCCATCCGGGGGCCTCCATTTCCTAAGGTGTCTATCGCCACTGCTCCGGGGGAATCTCCATTAGCCGAACTGCCCTCCGAAGACATGAGCTGCAGTTCCAGAGAACGCATGGCAAGTTCGTGCTGTCTCTCTGCTGCTTTTTCCCTTTCCTCAACTTCTGCTGCCCTTTTTCTTTCCTCAACTTCTGCTGTCCTTTTTCTTTCCTTTCCTTCTGCTGCCCTTTTTATTTCCTCAACTTCTGCTGCCCTTTTTCTTTCCTCAACTTCTGCTGCCCTTTTTCTTTCCTTAACTTCTGCTGCCCTTTTTCTTTCCTCAACTTCTGCTGCCCTTTCCCTTTCCTCTTTCTGATTATGCCTATCATTTTCTCTGATCATATAGGCCTTAGTTTCCTCCTTATCCATTCCCATGTCCTGAGCAGCCTCACGCCAGGCAGCTCGTAACTTGGCCATATCTGCCATCTTACCTGTAAGGGCTGTAGCTTACCAAAGACAAGGAATGACAGAAAGAAAAAAAAGAAGGAATTACCTGTTACCTACTGAGGAGTGCTCTCTCTATAACCTCGGTCCCAAAACCCGAACTCAGACTAGCACTAAGTCTGACTAATAACTACCTGAAAAATATAGTTATGCAGCTACCTAAAATTCTTCCTTCCTGTTAAGAAAAAAAATCAGTTAGCCATCAATTACCTATAAGTTCTATAACTAATTTATCACTACAATCCACCTGCCTGCAACCTGTGGAAAAACTTTCTGAGGAAAAACTTATAACTTCTAATAGCTCAGTCTAGGGGATATATAAAGAAATCTATTTCTCAGTCTTTCCTATAGAAAACAGTCTGTGAATCTAGATAAGATCACAGAATGATCCCACAAAGATGATCCCAAGGACGATCGCCTATCCACTATTTGTCACGAGTTGGATTTAAGTTAGAGTTATGCCCGAGTGTAGGACAAGACCCTAGTATGAGAAAAGACTAAGATAATAGATTTTGTTGAGAAATGACAGTGAATGTAGTAAGGTGAGTCTATTGGCTCAAGGAGGATAACCGAGATTAAATCTTCCTCGCCAAATCGTGACTTCAAGGATTGCTATAAACTCACCGCCCTCTGACTACCGTTAACAAACTAAAGGAGATAAGGGTAAACTAATACTACAGACACCACTATAGAGACAACAGTTAAGGACTGTATAGTGAAGAAGCTGATCCAGTGAACATTAAATAAGTTTATTATACAAATCAACAGAATTTTCATAACATAGTAACAAACAAAGAAAATCATATATCGTGCAAGGTTGCACCGACCTGGAAACAAGGAAAATCAATTTGATTATAAGCACACCAAATTAAAACTCCAACCACTTTCACTCCTTCATACACCCTGCTGGGGACAAAATTTAAAATGATAAGTGATCTTAACTACAGTCTAATTTGGTGGGGCGTCAACTATAGCCACCACTCTATAATTCACTATTTCTAATGTCAAAGTTCTGCTGGTACTGCCTTAGACTATCTGCACAGCAGCTAACTCTGTCAGCGATATACGCCACTAAGTCACACTCTGCACTGCTAATTAATAGACTTTTTCTAACTCTAAGGCTCAGAGGCTACCTCTAAGAAAAATATGAGACTCTGTCGGTCCCTGATTATTTTTCACCATCTTTCTCTCCACTTCTCCTGCCTTGCTTCTCTCGTTTCATGTCAGCAACCCGGAAATGATATCCCTCTCTTCCTGGTTCCGACTCGTACTTCTGATGACTTCTGAAAATATTGACTAGGCACTTGCCGTAGACTGTAGAGGCTTCACTATTTGGCGAAAAGCTGATTTTCACTTGCTCAGTTACCCCTCATTTGGGTGTAGGGCCGTCGGTATTATTATGACCAAGGCTATAAAAGACACAGCAACCCACTTGCTTGGGTTCGATGGGTGAGTATGAGCTTAGAGCTCCGGGTTTTAAGAAAACCCTTCCACTGAAGACTGCGTCGCTGCCTCGACCTGCTCTTCCTCACTCCCTCTCTCTCTCTCTCTCTGGGGCCAATGTATTCAGAGCCGATACCCACCGCGGTACAAGCTCTTACGCCTCTAGCGTTTCCTCGACTTTTCTCTCTTGAGAAGACTGGCTAACTTTGCCAGATGTCAGGAACAAGATTTATTGACAACCCGCTCTACAGGCCGTGACCAATGCTGTGGACACAAAAGAGAGGCCACTCTGTGCTACAATACTAAAATACTCTCATAAAATAACTTATCTATTAAAACATATACAGTTGCTGCTTCAGTCACCCTCAACTCTAGCACAAACATGTAAACGCCCAAAACGAAGACTGCTCCACCATTTCCCCTCTCTCCCTTTTGCACGACGATACATAAATATTTACTGACCCCGGGTCATTACTCCCGACAATCCCCTGTCTGTCTAGAAAAATCCAGACGCACTGATCCAATACTGATTATACCCAGCTTGCCTCAGGCATTAAACATTTAGAACAGATAGGGAAAAACTCCCGTACTTAGGCCTACTATAATTCTGTATGCGGTCTCAAGACCTTACCATCGTTTCCCCCTTACGATAAAAATGCACAACAATTAACTGCACATCAATGATTAAAATTCACCAATACATTTATATATTACATCTCTATACACAGAAATATATATATCTCTATAGACTATATTTCCTAGAACTCATTAAATCCCATAACACGAAAATCAAATACTCCTCTACATAATATTTAATTACCCAGCCACTTCCGGTACCATAACTTTCCTTACCCCTCTACCCACGTGGTTACACTGCAATTATTATACTTTCCCAGATAGAAAAATATTTAATTATCTTTTCTATCCCTCTAGAATTCCTACTTAATTAAATCCCAGTAACCACTACGAAATCCGTTCCCGTATTTTTATATGAGACTTATCAGAATTAAACTCTCAGTGAAATAAAATACACGCGCTTCCGAATATTCTGTGAATTAACATAAATCAAGGATGCGTGTATTTCTACAGACCTTCTATTAAATCTTACAGAGCACACCTACGTAATATCTCTTTATCACTCATGGGCACTGCTATCCTCGAAGAAATAATTGATGGCGCTACAAGTTATAAAGTTTTAAAAATAAATTATACTAGAACGACTAAGGCTCTATTAGAGAAATTTGCTTTAATTACCACGCTACTTTAAATTACAGACATAGCCTACCAATACTGCGTTTCTTCCGTTTTCCAGAAGCAGACACTACTGCATGGCGCACGGCCAGGAATTTCTGCAGACGAAGAGGCCGCTAAATTGAAAAACGCATATATATATATATATATATATATATATATATATATATATATATATATATATATATATATATATATATATATCTTTACTTTACCCACGCTGACCCCAGACCTACTTGAGGCTTGGCGTCTCATTACAACCAATAGCATTAGTGATAATCTAAAATTTTCCATGCGTTCATCTCTAAATTTAGAATCTGGGTAACCTGCTTACTTTAAATGTGCGCGTATTCCCGGCTACGTAACGTTACCTAACGTCGTCTGTTTGCGTGAGCAGAAACAAACGTGATTGGCCCTCCCGTAAGTTGGACGTTACCTGGGTAGGGGTCATCTCCCCTTCCCCCCGAAAAAATGACCGCGATAAATTTAACAATGCAAAAATGGAATTTCAAGATCGCGATTATTAGAAACGGGAAGACTGGTGCCACTCAGTACTAACTTACATTAACCCCTATAGAAAAAACCCGCAATTACTTTACGTACAAACCAATACTAAACACGCCCACTATTTAAAAGAAGAATATATTCCAATCTTTGCTAGAGAGAAGACAAAAATGGCAAACTCATATAGTTAACAAGAGACAAAGATCCTTGCAACTCTTATAGTAACAAAGAGAAAACGAAATGGGGCCTATGGGGCCTGTTGAAGACTAAATCACAGTAACTCCATCACATTACTCCACCCTTCGAGGTCGGAGCCTGCCGGTATAATTTACTGTGGTCTTGGTGTTCAGATTGGCCCCTATCTATGTCGAAGGAGATGTCTGTAATCGCTGAAGTTTCAGGGTCCCTGCTGGGGTTTTCCCTGGCAGCCGTACTCCCAAGTTCTTTCTTCACCTTCCCTCTCTTGCGAGTTCTCCCCCGTAATTTCCTAACGGTGCGCGGTAAGGTATTGTTACTGGTATCCGGCTGACTGACTCGGTCAGAAATCGCCGTAACCGTGCGTAACTGTTCACCGTTGTCCAAAGACCCGTGCACAATTCTCTCCTTCTTTCCCTCCTTATCTACTCCAATGCTTCCGTTGAAGGGCTGTTCTCTCTCTAGACCCGTGCCGTCCCATGGTGGGTCTAAAACTTCCCTGGCTATGTTTCTCAACAGACTGACCTGATCAGCCGACCTGACCGACTGGCTCTGTAGAGGCCTGGCGATGGCGACTACGGTGCTGCTCGTCAACAGGGTTGTGACCGCTGGTACCTTGCAATGAACCTGAGAAATCTCGTGTATTTCTGACACCGGGTTTCCGTTCATTTTCTGGGTGTCTACTGAATCCTTACTGATCCCAGTAGCTTCTATCTTTGGAACAAGATAGGTAGTATCTGCCCCTGGCAATGGTTCTGTGATCGCTCTCTCCCTACCAACATGAAGAGGGACAGAGCTCTCTAACATAGCCCCTTGCAAATTCGTAAAGCCGCTTTCATCACTCTTTTCTGGCCTGAAAAGTTCGTGAGAGGTAACTGTAGACCACAGGAGTCCTCCGTCTAACACCCTGGTTCTACCCTCAACCTTGCCCTCCCCTGTGAGAGTTACTGGCGTCAGTTGGAATGTGTCCTGCAGTGACACTTGACGGTTTAAGATCCCGTTAGATCGTGGAGTATCTGAGATAAAGTACTCAGTGACTGGTTCCAATGTTCCTTGAAACCAATTGGAAAATATATGAGTAAAGTGCTGGTCGGATGGGGCTCCAGGGCTGGTTGGAAACATATGTTCGCTCGATTCGCCGTCTTGTGCCCTTTTAAGAGTGCGCTGGTCGTTGACATATGTGATACAGTTCTTGTCAGTATGTCCCTATCCTGAAGGAGCTAATACCATCGGGGGCCTAATTTCCGACAACAAAGAAAGTATTTCCGCAATCAGAGGCGTCACCTCTGTTTGGCCATTAGGCTGAACCGGGCTGACAGGCGAATACGCCTCTGCAGTTAACATACCGCTGTCCTTAGAGGCTCCTAACCTCTCCTTAACAAGACAGGGCTGTTCGAGCTCGCTCGGGGCTCCGTGAATTAGGGTTTCTCCCTGTTCACTTATCTGGCCTGTAGTAGGCTCCTTGCTTCAGCAAGGATCGGTGTACTTGGGGTTCCCAAAACTAAATGTGGGGCCCCTAGGATGAAGTCGTAAGCTGGCTGCGCCATTACAGCAGCTTTAATCGTGCCACGCACAAACTTGCACTTCACCTCAATATTGGCTACCGGAAAGCGCTGTGAGGTCCCTTTCCTTAAAACGCCACCAATATCAACTTTCTCCCCTGTCATTTGCCCGGGCTTCACCAGATGTCGGGCAACTATGCTGGGGTATGTAAGACCACTGTCAAATAAACACATAGTCGCAGTCCCGTTCACTTCTGCTGGTCCGCTGTTGGAGAACAACTTCTCCGACTGAATGGGTTCCCAGGTGTTCCCTTTTGTCGCTCTCACCGGCCTTAAGCAAGCCGCATGATGCACGGGTTGTTTATTCATACACCTGGAGGTCCAATGGGAAGTGGTCCGACTATTTCGACAGTATCTCTCATTATCTCCTCGGTTTCTGGCAGGTTCCTGAGGAGTTTGGCCCCTGTGATCTGTTGTGAGGCTGGGGGCAGGTTATGACCGGAATGGGGCTCCTTACGTGAAGGCCCCTGCTGCTGGTGAGCATGAGAAGATGACTGTGGCGATAAAGCTCCTTTGTCCTGGGCTGGCAGATCCGGGTGTTTTCGTTTCTGGCCCAGTACTTTGGCCTGTGCCGTCTGGAACCTTCCCGAAAAAAGAATAATCTGGTCCAGTTGCTGGGCGCCCTGCTCTGCCAGGTACCTCCTCAAATCTGGAGACATGGTTGCTTTGATTTGTTCCACCATTATTAACTCTTCTAATCCTTCAAAGGATTTAGCCAGTCCCGACAACTCTCTCCAGCAAGTGAGGTAATTCCTCAGCCTTTCAGCAAACTGAGGAAAATTTTCTCCCTTCTCCAGACGACTTTCCCTGAACATGGTTTGGCATTTACGGGGGGTCCACTGGAATCTTTGCAACAACGCGTTCCGTAGTGCCTCAAAGTTGTTCTGGTCGTCTATGAGCAACTTGTGGTAGACGTCATACGCATGACCTCTGAGGGACTGCGATAATTTCAGACACCAAAGACTTTCATCCAACCCGTATGCCTTTGCCATCCGTTCGAATTTTTCCAGGAATACATCAATTTTCTCATTCCCGTTAGGGAAAGAGTCCATCGGAAAATTCATGGCTGCCATCCGGGGGCCTCCATTTCCTAAGGTGTCTATCGCCACTGCTCCGGGGGAATCTCCATTAGCCGAACTGCCCTCCGAAGACATGAGCTGCAGTTCCAGAGAACGCATGGCAAGTTCGTGCTGTCTCTCTGCTGCTTTTTCCCTTTCCTCAACTTCTGCTGCCCTTTTTCTTTCCTCAACTTCTGCTGCCCTTTTTCTTTCCTCAACTTCTGCTGCCCTTTTTATTTCCTCAACTTCTGCTGCCCTTTTTCTTTCCTCAACTTCTGCTGCCCTTTTTCTTTCCTCAACTTCTGCTGCCCTTTTTCTTTCCTCAACTTCTGCTGCCCTTTCCCTTTCCTCTTTCTGATTATGCCTATCATTTTCTCTGATCATATAGGCCTTAGTTTCCTCCTTATCCATTCCCATGTCCTGAGCAGCCTCACGCCAGGCAGCTCGTAACTTGGCCATATCTGCCATCTTACCTGTAAGGGCTGTAGCTTACCAAAGACAAGGAATGACAGAAAGAAAAAAAAGAAGGAATTACCTGTTACCTACTGAGGAGTGCTCTCTCTATAACCTCGGTCCCAAAACCCGAACTCAGACTAGCACTAAGTCTGACTAATAACTACCTGAAAAATATAGTTATGCAGCTACCTAAAATTCTTCCTTCCTTCCTATAGAAAACAATCTGTGAATCTAGATAAGATCCCAGAATGATCCTACAAAGCTGATCCCAAGGACGATCGCCACCCACTTTGTCACGAGTTGGATTTAAGTTAGAGTTATGCCCAAGTGTAGGACAAGACCCTAGTGTGAGAAAAGACTAAGATAATAGATTTTGTTGAGAAATGACAGTAAATGTAGTAAGGTGAGTCTATTGGCTCAAGGAGGATAACCGAGATTAAATCTTCCTCGCCAAATCGTGACTTCAAGGATTGCTATTAACTCACCGCCCTCTGACTACCGTTAACAAACTAAAGGAGATAAGGGTAAACTAATACTACAGACACCACTATAGAGACAACAGTTAAGGACTATATAGTGAAGAAGCTGATCCAGTGAACATTAAATAAGTTTATTATACAAATCAACAGAATTTTCATAACATAGTAACAAACAAAGAAAATCATATATCGTGCAAGGTTGCACCGACCTGGAAACAAGGAAAATCAATTTGATTATAAGCACACCAAATTAAAACTCCAACCACTTTCACTCCTTCATACACCCTGCTGGGGACAAACTTAAAATGATAAGTGATCTTAATTAACTATAGTCCAATTTTGTGGGGGCGTCAACTATAGCCGCCACTCTATAATTCACTATTATTTCTAATGTCAATGTTCTGCTGGTACTGCCTAAGACTATATGCGCAGCCGCTACCTCTGTCAGCGATATACGCCACTAAGTCTCACTCTGCACTGCTAATTAATAGACTTTTTCTAACTCTAAGGCTCAGAGGCTACCTCTAAGAATAATATGAGACTCTGCCGATCCCTGATCTATTTTTCACCATCTCTCTCTCCACTTCTCCTGCCTTGCTTCTCTCGTTTCATGTCAGCAACCCGGAAATGATATCCCTCTCTTCCTGGTTCTGACTCGTACTTCTGATGACTTCTGAAAATATTGACTAGGCACTTGCCGTAGACTGTAGAGGCTTCACTATTTGGCGAAAAGCTGATTTTCACTTGCTCAGTTACCCCTCATTTGGGTGTAGGGCCGTCGGTATTATTATGACCAAGGCTATAAAAGACACACCAACCCACTTGCTTGGGTTCGATGGGTGAGTATGAGCTTAGAGCTCCGGGTTTTAAGAAAACCCTTCCACTGAAGACTGCGTCGCTGCCTCGGCCTGCTCTTCCTCACTCCCTCTCTCTCTCTCTCTCTCTCTCTGGGGCCAATGTATTCAGAGCCGATACCCACCGCGGTACAAGCTCTTACGCCTCTGGCGTTTCCTCGACTTTTCTCTCTTGAGAAGACTGGCTACCTTTGCCAGCTGTCAGGAACAAGATTTATTGACAACCCGCTCTACATGCCGTGACCAATGCTTTGGACACAAAAGAGAGGCCACTCTGTGCTACAATACTAAAATACTCTCATAAAATAACTTATCTATTAAAACATATACAGTTGCTGCTTCAGTCACCCTCAACTCTAGCACAAACATGTAAACGCCCAAAACGACGTACATAAATAGTTACTGACCCCGGGGTCATTACTCGACCAATCCCCTGTCTGTCTAGCAAAAAAAAATCCCGACGCACTGATCCAATACTGATTATTACCAGAAGACTTGCTCCACCATTTCCCCTCTCTCCTTTTTGCACGACGATACATAAATATTTACTGACCCCGGGTCATTACTCCCGACAATCCCCTGTCTGTCTAGAAAAATCCAGACGCACTGATCCAATACTGATTATACCCAGCTTGCCTCAGGCATTAAACATTTAGAACAGACAGGGAAAAACTCCCGTACTTAGGCCTACTATAATTCTGTATGCGGTCTCAAGACCTTACCATCGTTTCCCCCTTACGATAAAAATGCACAACAATTAACTGCACATCAATGATTAAAATTCACCAATACATTTATATATTACATCTCTATACTTTTCTTCTTCTTCCGTCCTTAGCCAACGACCGGCAAAGCAGTCAGTGGCCATTACGCCTAGTGGCGTCTTAAGGGCAACAGCGAAAAGATTTTCTCTGCCGTTGTTCCCATCACGCCTAATGGCGTCTTTAGGGCAACGACAAATCAAAATCCGTTTGTTTGTGTTGTTTCCGTAATCAAAGTGACTGGCAAACGGGTGATCAGCCCGTTACATCTCTATACACAGAAATATATTATCTCTATAGACTATATTTCCTAGAACTCATTAAATCCCATAAACTCATTAAATCCCATAACTTACTTACTTACTTAGTCGTTCCCCTTCTACCGTGAGGTGTAGATGTTTGGAAGAGAGAGCGCCAGACCATTCTATCAGCTGTCTTCTTCCTGGCCTGGTTCCATTCTAGTCCTCGGTCCTTCAAAGATTGTCTAATGTTGTCCTCCCAGCGGACTCTGGGTCGTCCTGGAGGTCTGGATCCCTGGCTCTTTGTTTCCCATGCTTGTCGTAGTAGCCGATCTTCTCCCATTCTGCAGACATGGCCAAACCATCTTAGTTGGGACTGTTCTATTTGGGTCTGCAGCGGATGGGATTTTAGGCCTTGACGGATCGTCTGGTTGCGGACCATGTCTCTTCTTGTTACTTCAACCACTTTCCTCAGATACCTCATTTCTGAGGTTGAGTGGCCAACTCTTCTTTGATGCCTCCCTTTCCGCCTATCATAGCTCCGAGATATTTAAAGTGGTCGACCTGCTCCAGGACCTGTTCTCCCAACTTAATCTGATGTTTTCTTTCTTCTCGTGATATCACCATGGATTTTGTTTTAGAGCTGCTTATGACCATCCCTCTCTTCTCCAGCTAAATCCCATAACACGAAAATCAAATACTCCTCTACATAATATTTAATTACACAGCCACTTCCGGTACCATAACTTTCCTTATCCCTCTACCCCACGTGGTTACACTGCAATTATTATACTTTCCCAGATAGAAAAATATTTAATTATCTTTTCTATCCCTCTAGAATTCCTACTTAATTAAATCCCAGTAACCACTACGAAATCCGTTCCCGTATTTTTATATGAGACTTATCAGAATTAAACTCTCAATGAAATAAAATACACGCGCTTCCGAATATTCTGGGAATTAACATAAATCAAGGATGCGTGTATTTCTACAGACCTTCTATTAAATCTTACAGAGCACACCTACGTAATATCTCTTTATCACTCATGGGCACTGCTATCCTCGAAGAAATAATTGATGGCGCTACAAGTTATAAAGTTTTAAAAATAAATTATACTAGAACGACTAAGGCTCTATTAGAGAAATTTGCTTTAATTACCACGCTACTTTAAATTACAGACATAGCCTACCAATACTGCGTTTCTTCCGTTTTCCAGAAGCAGACACTACTGCATGGCGCACGGCCAGGAATTTCTGCAGACGAAGAGGCCGCTAAATTGAAAAACGCATATATATATATATATATATATATATATATATATATATATATATATATATATATATATATATATATATATATATATATATATATATATATATATATATATATATATATCTTTACTTTACCCACGCTGACCCCAGACCTACTTGAGGCTTGGCGTCTCATTACAACCAATAGCATTAGTGATAATCTAAAATTTTCCATGCGTTCATCTCTAAATTTAGAAGCTGGGTAACCTGCTTACTTTAAATGCGCGTATTCCCGGCTACGTAACGTTACCTAACGTCGTCTGTTTGCGTGAGCAGAAACAAACGTGATTGGCCCTCCCGTACGTTGGACGTTACCTGGGTAGGGTTCATCTCCCCTTCCCCCCGAAAAAATGACCGCGATAAATTTAACAACGCAAAAATGGAATTTCAAGATCGCGATTATTAGAAACGGGAAGACTGGTGCCACTCAGTACTAACTTACATTAACCCCTATAGAAAAAACCCGCAATTACTTTACCTACAAACCAATACTAAACACGCCCACTATTTAAAAGAAGAATATATTCCAATCTTTGCTAGAGAGAAGACAAAAATGGCAAACTCATATAGTTAACAAGAGACGAAGACCCTTGCAACTCTTATAGTAACAAAGAGAAAACGAAATGGGGCATATGGGGCCTGTTGAAGACTAAATCACAGTAACTCCATCACATTACTCCACCCTCCGAGGTCGGAGCCTGCCGATCTAATTTACTGTGGTCTTGGTGTTCAGATTGGCCCCTATCTATGTCAAAGGAGATATTTGTAATCGCTGAAGTTTCAGGGTCCCTACTGGGGTTTTCCCTGGCAGCCGCACTCCCAAGTTCTTTCTTCACCTTCCCTCTCTTGCGAGTTCTCCCCCGTAATTTCCTAACGGTGCGCGGTAAGGTATTGTTACTGGTATCCGGCTGACTGACTCGGTCAGAAATCGCCGTAACCGTGCGTAACTGTTCACCGTTGTCCAAAGACCCGTGCACAATTCTCTCCTTATTTCCCTCCTTATCTACTCCAGTGCTTCTGTTGAAGGGCTGTTCTCTCTCTAGACCCGTGCCGTCCCATGGTGGGTCTAAAACTTCCCTGGCTATGTTTCTCAACAGACTGACCTGATCAGCCGACCTGACCGACTGGCTCTGTAGAGGCCTGGCGATGGCGACTACGGTGCTGCTCGTCAACAGGGTTGTGACCGCTGGTACCTTGCAATGAACCTGAGAAATCTCGTGTATTTCTGACACCGGGTTTCCGTTCATTTTCTGGGTGTCTACTGAATCCTTACTGAACCCAGTAGCTTCTATCTTTGGAACAAGATAGGTAGTATCTGCCCCTGGCAATGGTTCTGTGATCGCTCTTCCCCTACCAACATGAAGAGGGACAGAGCTCTCTAACATAGCCCCTTGCAAATTCGTAAGGCCGCTTTCATCACTATTTTCTGGCCTGAAAAGTTCGTGAGAGGTAACTGTAGACCACGGGAGTCCTCCGTCTAACACCCTGGTTCTACCCTCAACCTTGCCCTCCCCTGTGAGAGTTACTGGCGTCAGTTGGAATGTATCCTGCAGTGACACTTGACGGTTTAAGATCCCGTTAGATCGCGGAGTATCTGAGATAAAGTACTCAGTGACTGGTTCCAATGTTCCTTGAAACCAATTGGAAAATATAGCCAATTTTTTAGGCTCCTCGTTACGCGGGTCGTTTCCGGTAAACGAGATACGAAAGTTGTGGGGCCCATCTTCGTTTATAGGCAAACGGACACTCATATCACTGTCCTCCTCCGTCTGAGTAAAAGTGCTGGTCGGATGGGGCTCCAGGGCTGGTTGGAAACATATGTTCGCTCGATTCGCCGTCTTGTGCCCTTTTAAGAGTGCGCTGGTCGTTGACATATGTGATACAGTTCTTGTCAGTATGTCCCTATCCTGAAGGAGCTAATACCATCGGGGGCCTAATTTCCGACAACAAAGAAAGTATTTCCGCAATCAGAGGCGTCACCTCTGTTTGGCCATTAGGCTGAACCGGGCTGACAGGCGAATACGCCTCTGCAGTTAACATACCGCTGTCCTTAGAGGCTCCTAACCTCTCCTTAACAAGACAGGGCTGTTCGAGCTCGCTCGGGGCTCCGTGAATTAGGGTTTCTCCCTGTTCACTTATCTGGCCTGTAGTAGGCTCCTTGCTTCAGCAAGGATCGGTGTACTTGGGGTTCCCAAAACTAAATGTGGGGCCCCTAGGATGAAGTCGTAAGCTGGCTGCGCCATTACAGCAGCTTTAATCGTGCCACGCACAAACTTGCACTTCACCTCAATATTGGCTACCGGAAAGCGCTGTGAGGTCCCTTTCCTTAAAACGCCACCAATATCAACTTTCTCCCCTGTCATTTGCCCGGGCTTCACCAGATGTCGGGCAACTATGCTGGGGTATGTAAGACCACTGTCAAATAAACACATAGTCGCAGTCCCGTTCACTTCTGCTGGTCCGCTGTTGGAGAACAACTTCTCCGACTGAATGGGTTCCCAGGTGTTCCCTTTTGTCGCTCTCACCGGCCTTAAGCAAGCCGCATGATGCACGGGTTGTTTATTCATACACCTGGAGGTCCAATGGGAAGTGGTCCGACTATTTCGACAGTATCTCTCATTATCTCCTCGGTTTCTGGCGGGTTCCTGAGAGTTTGGCCCCTGTGATCTGTTGTGAGGCTGGGGGCGCAGGTTATGACCGGAATGGGGCTCCTTACGTGAAGGCCCCTGCTGCTGGTGAGCATGAGAAGATGACTGTGGCGATAAAGCTCCTTTGTCCTGGGCTGGCAGATCCGGGTGTTTTCGTTTCTGGCCCAGTACTTTGGCCTGTGCCGTCTGGAACCTTCCCGAAAAAAGAATAATCTGGTCCAGTTGCTGGGCGCCCTGCTCTGCCAGGTACCTCCTCAAATCTGGAGACATGGTTGCTTTGATTTGTTCCACCATTATTAACTCTTCTAATCCTTCAAAGGATTTAGCCAGTCCGACAACTCTCTCCAGCAAGTGAGGTAATTCCTCAGCCTTTCAGCAAACTGAGGAAAATTTTCTCCCTTCTCCAGACGACTTTCCCTGAACATGGTTTGGCATTTACGGGGGGTCCACTGGAATCTTTGCAACAACGCGTTCCGTAGTGCCTCAAAGTTGTTCTGGTCGTCTATGAGCAACTTGTGGTAGACGTCATACGCATGACCTCTGAGGGACTGCGATAATTTCAGACACCAAAGACTTTCATCCAACCCGTATGCCTTTGCCATCCGTTCGAATTTTTCCAGGAATACATCAATTTTCTCATTCCCGTTAGGGAAAGAGTCCATCGGAAAATTCATGGCTGCCATCCGGGGGCCTCCATTTCCTAAGGTGTCTATCGCCACTGCTCCGGGGGAATCTCCATTAGCCGAACTGCCCTCCGAAGACATGAGCTGCAGTTCCAGAGAACGCCATGGCAAGTTCGTGCTGTCTCTCTGCTGCTTTTTCCCTTTCCTCAACTTCTGCTGCCCTTTTTCTTTCCTCAACTTCTGCTGCCCTTTTTCTTTCCTCAACTTCTGCTGCCCTTTTTATTTCCTCAACTTCTGCTGCCCTTTTTCTTTCCTCAACTTCTGCTGCCCTTTTTCTTTCCTTAACTTCTGCTGCCCTTTTTCTTTCCTCAACTTCTGCTGCCCTTTCCCTTTCCTCTTTCTGATTATGCCTATCATTTTCTCTGATCATATAGGCCTTAGTTTCCTCCTTATCCATTCCCATGTCCTGAGCAGCCTCACGCCAGGCAGCTCGTAACTTGGCCATATCTGCCATCTTACCTGTAAGGGCTGTAGCTTACCAAAGACAAGGAATGACAGAAAGAAAAAAAAGAAGGAATTACCTGTTACCTACTGAGGAGTGCTCTCTCTATAACCTCGGTCCCAAAACCCGAACTCAGACTAGCACTAAGTCTGACTAATAACTACCTGAAAAATATAGTTATGCAGCTACCTAAAATTCTTCCTTCCTGTTAAGAAAAAAAATCAGTTAGCCATCAGTTACCTCTAAGTTCTATAACTAATTTATCACTACAATCCACCTGCCTGCAACCTGTGGAAAAACTTTCTGAGGAAAAACTTATAACTGGATCAGTTCTAATAGCTCAGTCTAGGGGATATTGAAAGAATCTATTCTCAGACTTTCCTATAGAAAACAATCTGTGAATCTAGATAAGATCCCAGAATGATCCTACAAAGCTGATCCCAAGGACGATCGCCACCCACTTTGTCACGAGTTGGATTTAAGTTAGAGTTATGCCCAAGTGTAGGACAAGACCCTAGTGTGAGAAAAGACTAAGATAATAGATTTTGTTGAGAAATGACAGTGAAGGTAGTAAGGTGAGTCTATTGGCTCAAGGAGGATAACCGAGATTAAATCTTCCTCGCCAAATCGTGACTTCAAGGATTGCTATAAACTCAACGCCCTCTGACTACCGTTAACAAACTAAAGGAGATAAGGGTAAACTAATACTACAGACACCACTATAGAGACAACAGTTAAGGACTAAATAGTGAAGAAGCTGATCCAGTAAACATTAAATAAGTTTATTATACAAATCAACAGAATTTTCATAACATAGTAACAAACAAAGAAAATCATATATCGTGCAAGGTTGCACCGACCTGGAAACAAGGAAAATCAATTTGATTATAAGCACACCAAATTAAAACTCCAACCACTTTCACTCCTTCATACACCCTGCTGGGGACAAAATTTAAAATGATAAGTGATCTTAACTACAGTCTAATTTGGTGGGGCGTCAACTATAGCCACCACTCTATAATTCACTATTTCTAATGTCAAAGTTCTGCTGGTACTGCCTAAGACTATCTGCACAGCAGCTAACTCTGTCAGCGATATACGCCACTAAGTCACACTCTGCACTGCTAATTAATAGACTTTTTCTAACTCTAAGGCTCAGAGGCTACCTCTAAGAATAATATGAGACTCAGCCGGTCCCTGAACTATTTTTCACCATCTCTCTCTCTCCACTTCTCCTGCCTTGCTTCTCTCGTTTCATGTCAGCAACCCGGAAATGATATCCCTCTCTTCCTGGTTCTGACTCGTACTTCTGATGACTTCTAAAAATATTGACTAGGCACTTCCCGTAGACTGTAGAGGCTTCACTATTTGGCGAAAAGCTGATTTTCACTTGCTCAGTTACCCCTCATTTGGGTGTAGGGCCGTCGGTATTATTATGACCAAGGCTATAAAAGACACACACACCCACTTGCTTGGGTTCGATGGGTGAGTATGAGCTTAGAGCTCCAGGTTTTAAGAAAAACCTTCCACTGAAGACTGCGTCGCTGCCTCGACCTGCTCTTCCTCACTCCCTCTCTCTCTCTCTGGGGCCAATGTATTCAGAGCCGATACCCACCGCGGTACAAGCTCTTACGCCTCTAGCGTTTCCTCGACTTTTCTCTCTTGAGAAGACTGGCTAACTTTGCCAGATGTCAGGAACAAGATTTATTGACAACCCGCTCTACAGGCCGTGACCAATGCTGTGGACACAAAAGAGAGGCCACTCTGTGCTACAATACTAAAATACTCTCATAAAATAACTTATCTATTAAAACATATACAGTTGCTGCTTCAGTCACCCTCAACTCTAGCACAAACATGTAAACGCCCAAAACGAAGACTGCTCCACCATTTCCCCTCTCTCCCTTTTGCACGACGATACATAAATATTTACTGACCCCGGGTCATTACTCCCGACAATCCCCTGTCTGTCTAGAAAAATCCAGACGCACTGATCCAATACTGATTATACCCAGCTTGCCTCAGGCATTAAACATTTAGAACAGATAGGGAAAAACTCCCGTACTTAGGCCTACTATAATTCTGTATGCGGTCTCAAGACCTTACCATCGTTTCCCCCTTACGATAAAAATGCACAACAATTAACTGCACATCAATGATTAAAATTCACCAATACATTTATATATTACATCTCTATACACAGAAATATATATCTCTATAGACTATATTTCCTAGAACTCATTAAATCCCATAACACGAAAATCAAATACTCCTCTACATAATATTTAATTACCCAGCCACTTCCGGTACCATAACTTTCCTTACCCCTCTACCCCACGTGGTTACACTGCAATTATTATACTTTCCCAGATAGAAAAATATTTAATTATCTTTTCTATCCCTCTAGAATTCCTACTTAATTAAATCCCAGTAACCACTACGAAATCCGTTCCCGTATTTTTATATGAGACTTATCAGAATTAAACTCTCAGTGAAATAAAATACACGCGCTTCCGAATATTCTGTGAATTAACATAAATCAAGGATGCGTGTATTTCTACAGACCTTCTATTAAATCTTACAGAGCACACCTACGTAATATCTCTTTATCACTCATGGGCACTGCTATCCTCGAAGAAATAATTGATGGCGCTACAAGTTATAAAGTTTTAAAAATAAATTATACTAGAACGACTAAGGCTCTATTAGAGAAATTTGCTTTAATTACCACGCTACTTTAAATTACAGACATAGCCTACCAATACTGCGTTTCTTCCGTTTTCCAGAAGCAGACACTACTGCATGGCGCACGGCCAGGAATTTCTGCAGACGAAGAGGCCGCTAAATTGAAAAACGCATATATATATATATCTTTACTTTACCCACGCTGACCCCAGACCTACTTGAGGCTTGGCGTCTCATTACAACCAATAGCATTAGTGATAATCTAAAATTTTCCATGCGTTCATCTCTAAATTTAGAATCTGGGTAACCTGCTTACTTTAAATGTGCGCGTATTCCCGGCTACGTAACGTTACCTAACGTCGTCTGTTTGCGTGAGCAGAAACAAACGTGATTGGCCCTCCCGTAAGTTGGACGTTACCTGGGTAGGGGTCATCTCCCCTTCCCCCCGAAAAAATGACCGCGATAAATTTAACAATGCAAAAATGGAATTTCAAGATCGCGATTATTAGAAACGGGAAGACTGGTGCCACTCAGTACTAACTTACATTAACCCCTATAGAAAAAACCCGCAATTACTTTACGTACAAACCAATACTAAACACGCCCACTATTTAAAAGAAGAATATATTCCAATCTTTGCTAGAGAGAAGACAAAAATGGCAAACTCATATAGTTAACAAGAGACAAAGATCCTTGCAACTCTTATAGTAACAAAGAGAAAACGAAATGGGGCATATGGGGCCTGTTGAAGACTAAATCACAGTAACTCCATCACATTACTCCACCCTTCGAGGTCGGAGCCTGCCGGTCTAATTTACTGTGGTCTTGGTGTTCAGATTGGCCCCTATCTATGTCGAAGGAGATGTCTGTAATCGCTGAAGTTTCAGGGTCCCTGCTGGGGTTTTCCCTGGCAGCCGCACTCCCAAGTTCTTTCTTCACCTTCCCTCTCTTGCGAGTTCTCCCCCGTAATTTCCTAACGGTGCGCGGTAAGGTATTGTTACTGGTATCCGGCTGACTGACTCGGTCAGAAATCGCCGTAACCGTGCGTAACTGTTCACCGTTGTCCAAAGACCCGTGCACAATTCTCTCCTTCTTTCCCTCCTTATCTACTCCAATGCTTCCGTTGAAGGGCTGTTCTCTCTCTAGACCCGTGCCGTCCCATGGTGGGTCTAAAACTTCCCTGGCTATGTTTCTCAACAGACTGACCTGATCAGCCGACCTGACCGACTGGCTCTGTAGAGGCCTGGCGATGGCGACTACGGTGCTGCTCGTCAACAGGGTTGTGACCGCTGGTACCTTGCAATGAACCTGAGAAATCTCGTGTATTTCTGACACCGGGTTTCCGTTCATTTTCTGGGTGTCTACTGAATCCTTACTGATCCCAGTAGCTTCTATCTTTGGAACAAGATAGGTAGTATCTGCCCCTGGCAATGGTTCTGTGATCGCTCTCCCCCTACCAACATGAAGAGGGACAGAGCTCTCTAACATAGCCCCTTGCAAATTCGTAAAGCCGCTTTCATCACTCTTTTCTGGCCTGAAAAGTTCGTGAGAGGTAACTGTAGACCACGGGAGTCCTCCGTCTAACACCCTGGTTCTACCCTCAACCTTGCCCTCCCCTGTGAGAGTTACTGGCGTCAGTTGGAATGTGTCCTGCAGTGACACTTGACGGTTTAAGATCCCGTTAGATCGTGGAGTATCTGAGATAAAGTACTCAGTGACTGGTTCCAATGTTCCTTGAAACCAATTGGAAAATATAGCCGATTTTTTAGGCTCCTCGTTACGCGGGTCGTTTCCGGTAAACGAGATACGAAAGTTATTGGGGCCCATCTTCGTTTATAGGCAAACGAACACTCATATCACTGTCCTCCTTCGTCTGAGTAAAGTGCTGGTCGGATGGGGCTCCAGGGCTGGTTGGAAACATATGTTCGCTCGATTCGCCGTCTTGTGCCCTTTTAAGAGTGCGCTGTTCGTTGACATATGTGATACAGTTCTTGTCAGTATGTCCCTCTCCTGAAGGAGCTAATACCATCGGGGGCCTAATTCCCGACAACAAAGAAAGTATTTTCGCAATCAGAGGCGTCACCTCTGTTTGGCCATTAGGCTGAACCGGGCTGACAGGCGAATACGCCTCTGCAGTTAACATACCGCTGTCCTTAGAGGCTCCTAACCTCTCCTTAACAAGACAGGGCTGTTCGAGCTCGCTCGGGGCTCCGTGAATTAGGGTTTCTCCCTGTTCACTTATCTGGCCTGTAGTAGGCCCCTTGCTTCAGCAAGGATCGGTGTACTTGGGGTTCCCAAAACTAAATGTGGGGCCCCTAGGATGAAGTCGTAGGCTGGCTGTGCCATTACAGCAGCTTTAATCGTGCCACGCACAAACTTGCACTTCACCTCAATATTGGCTACCGGAAAGCGCTGTGAGCTCCCTTTCCTTAAAACGCCACCAATATCAACTTTCTCCCCTGTCATTTGCCCGGGCTTCACCAGATGTCGGGCAACTATGCTGGGGTATGTAAGACCGCTGTCAAATAAACACATAGTCGCAGTCCCGTTCACTTCTGCTGGTCCGCTGTTGGAGAACAACTTCTCCGACTGAATGGGTTCCCAGGTGTTCCCTTTTGTCGCTCTCACCGGCCTTAAGCAAGCCGCATGATGCACGGGTTGTTTATTCATACACCTGGAGGTCCAATGGGAAGTGGTCCGACTATTTCGACAGTATCTCTCATTATCTTCTCGGTTTCTGGCGGGTTCCTGAGAGTTTGGCCCCTGTGATCTGTTGTGAGGCTGGGGGAGCAGGTTATGACCGGAATGGGGCTCCTTACGTGAAGGCCCCTGCTGCTGGTGAGCATGAGAAGATGACTGTGGCGATAAAGCTCCTTTGTCCTGGGCTGGCAGATCCGGGTGTTTTCGTTTCTGGCCCCGTACTTCGGCCTGTGCCGTCTGGAACCTTTCCGAAAAAAGAATAATCTGGTCAAGTTGCTGGGCGCCCTGCTCTGCCAGGTACCTCCTCAAATCTGGAGACATGGTTGCTTTGATTTGTTCCACCATTATTAACTCTTCTAATCCTTCAAAGGATTTAGCCAGTCCCGACAACTCTCTCCAGCAAGTGAAGTAATTCCTCAGCCTTTCAGCAAACTGAGGAAAGTTTTCTCCCTTCACCAGACGACTTTCCCTGAACATGGTTTGGCATTTACGGGGGGTCCACTGGAATCTTTGTAACAACGCGTTCCGTAGTGCCTCGAAGTTGTTCTGGTCGTCTATGAGCAACTTGTGGTAGACGTCATACGCATGACCTCTGAGGGACTGTGATAATTTCAGACACCAAAGACTTTCATCCAACCCGTATGCCTTTGCCATCCGTTCGAATTTTTCCAGGAATACATCAATTTTCTCATTCCCGTTAGGGAAAGAGTCCATCGGAAAATTCATGGCTGCCATCCGGGGGCCTCCATTTCCTAAGGTGTCTATCGCCACTGCTCCGGGGGAATCTCCATTAGCCGAACTGCCCTCCGAAGACCTGAGCTGCAGTTCCAGAGAACGCATGGCAAGTTCGTGCTGTCTCTCTGCTGCTTTTTCCCTTTCCTCAACTTCTGCTGCCCTTTTTCTTTCCTCAACTTCTGCTGCCCTTTTTCTTTCCTCAACTTCTGCTGCCCTTTTTATTTCCTCAACTTCTGCTGCCCTTTTTCTTTCCTCAACTTCTGCTGCCCTTTTTCTTTCCTTAACTTCTGCTGCCCTTTTTCTTTCCTCAACTTCTGCTGCCCTTTCCCTTTCCTCTTTCTGATTATGCCTATCATTTTCTCTGATCATATAGGCCTTAGTTTCCTCCTTATCCATTCCCATGTCCTGAGCAGCCTCACGCCAGGCAGCTCGTAACTTGGCCATATCTGCCATCTTACCTGTAAGGGCTGTAGCTTACCAAAGACAAGGAATGACAGAAAGAAAAAAAAAGAAGGAATTACCTGTTACCTACTGAGGAATGCTCTCTCTATAACCTCGGTCCCAAAACCCGAACTCAGACTAGCACTAAGTCTGACTAATAACTACCTGAAAAATATAGTTATGCAGCTACCTAAAATTCTTCCTTCCTGTTAAGAAAAAAAATCAGTTAGCCATCAGTTACCTCTAAGTTCTATAACTAATTTATCACTACAATCCACCTGCCTGCAACCTGTGGAAAAACTTTCTGAGGAAAAACTTATAACTGGATCAGTTCTAATAGCTCAGTCTAGGGGATATTGAAAGAATCTATTCTCAGACTTTCCTATAGAAAACAATCTGTGAATCTAGATAAGATCACAGAAAGATCCTACAAAGCTGATCCCAAGGACGATCGCCACCCACTTTGTCACGAGTTGGATTTAAGTTAGAGTTATGCCCAAGTGTAGGACAAGACCCTAGTGTGAGAAAAGACTAAGATAATAGATTTTGTTGAGAAATGACAGTAAATGTAGTAAGGTGAGTCTATTGGCTCAAGGAGGATAACCGAGATTAAATCTTCCTCGCCAAATCGTGACTTCAAGGATTGCTATTAACTCACCGCCCTCTGACTACCGTTAACAAACTAAAGGAGATAAGGGTAAACTAATACTACAGACACCACTATAGAGACAACAGTTAAGGACTATATAGTGAAGAAGCTGATCCAGTGAACATTAAATAAGTTTATTATACAAATCAACAGAATTTTCATAACATAGTAACAAACAAAGAAAATCATATATCGTGCAAGGTTGCACCGACCTGGAAACAAGGAAAATCAATTTGATTATAAGCACACCAAATTAAAACTCCAACCACTTTCACTCCTTCATACACCCTGCTGGGGACAAAATTTAAAATGATAAGTGATCTTAACTACAGTCTAATTTGGTGGGGCGTCAACTATAGCCACCACTCTATAATTCACTATTTCTAATGTCAAAGTTCTGCTGGTACTGCCTAAGACTATCTGCACAGCAGCTAACTCTGTCAGCGATATACGCCACTAAGTCTCACTCTGCACTGCTAATTAATAGACTTTTTCTAACTCTAAGGCTCAGAGGCTACCTCTAAGAATAATATGAGACTCTGCCGATCCCTGATCTATTTTTCACCATCTCTCTCTCCACTTCTCCTGCCTTGCTTCTCTCGTTTCATGTCAGCAACCCGGAAATGATATCCCTCTCTTCCTGGTTCTGACTCGTACTTCTGATGACTTCTGAAAATATTGACTAGGCACTTGCCGTAGACTGTAGAGGCTTCACTATTTGGCGAAAAGCTGATTTTCACTTGCTCAGTTACCCCTCATTTGGGTGTAGGGCCGTCGGTATTATTATGACCAAGGCTATAAAAGACACACCAACCCACTTGCTTGGGTTCGATGGGTGAGTATGAGCTTAGAGCTCCGGGTTTTAAGAAAACCCTTCCACTGAAGACTGCGTCGCTGCCTCGGCCTGCTCTTCCTCACTCCCTCTCTCTCTCTCTCTCTCTCTCTCTGGGGCCAATGTATTCAGAGCCGATACCCACCGCGGTACAAGCTCTTACGCCTCTGGCGTTTCCTCGACTTTTCTCTCTTGAGAAGACTGGCTACCTTTGCCAGCTGTCAGGAACAAGATTTATTGACAACCCGCTCTACATGCCGTGACCAATGCTTTGGACACAAAAGAGAGGCCACTCTGTACTACAATACTAAAATACTCTCATAAAATAACTTATCTATTAAAACATATACAGTTGCTGCTTCAGTCACCCTCAACTCTAGCACAAACATGTAAACGCCCAAAACGAAGACTGCTCCACCATTTCCCCTCTCTCCTTTTTGCACGACGATACATAAATATTTACTGACCCCGGGTCATTACTCCCGACAATCCCCTGTCTGTCTAGAAAAATCCAGACGCACTGATCCAATACTGATTATACCCAGCTTGCCTCAGGCATTAAACATTTAGAACAGACAGGGAAAAACTCCCGTACTTAGGCCTACTATAATTCTGTATGCGGTCTCAAGACCTTACCATCGTTTCCCCCTTACGATAAAAATGCACAACAATTAACTGCACATCAATGATTAAAATTCACCAATACATTTATATATTACATCTCTATACTTTTCTTCTTCTTCCGTCCTTAGCCAACGACCGGCAAAGCAGTCAGTGGCCATTACGCCTAGTGGCGTCTTAAGGGCAACAGCGAATAGATTTTCTCTGCCGTTGTTCCCATCACGCCTAATGGCGTCTTTAGGGCAACGACAAATCAATCCGTTTGTTGTTGTTTCCGTAATCAAAGTGACTGGCAAACGGGTGATCAGCCCGTTACATCTCTATACACAGAAATATATATCTCTATAGACTATATTTCCTAGAACTCATTAAATCCCATAACTTACTTACTTACTTAGTCGTTCCCCTTCTACCGTGAGGTGTAGATGTTTGGAAGAGAGAGCGCCAGACCATTCTATCAGCTGTCTTCTTCCTGGCCTGGTTCCATTCTAGTCCTCGGTCCTTCAAAGATTGTCTAATGTTGTCCTCCCAGCGGACTCTGGGTCGTCCTGGAGGTCTGGATCCCTGGCTCTTTGTTTCCCATGCTTGTCGTAGTAGCCGATCTTCTCCCATTCTGCAGACATGGCCAAACCATCTTAGTTGGGACTGTTCTATTTGGGTCTGCAGCGGATGGGATTTTAGGCCTTGACGGATCGTCTGGTTGCGGACCATGTCTCTTCTTGTTACTTCAACCACTTTCCTCAGATACCTCATTTCTGAGGTTTGGATCTGGCTTTTGTGGGTTGTAGTCATTGCCCACGACTCGCATCCATATGTCAAGACTGGGACATAGGTGGAGCGGTATACAGCCATCTTCGTTTTCTTACCAACCTCTTTCTTGCTGAGGAATCCACGATTTATGGCCTGAAAAAGTCTCCCAGCCGCTGCTTTTCGAGTGGCCAACTCTTCTTTGATGCCTCCCTTTCGGTCTATAATAGCTCCGAGATATTTAAAGTGGTCGACCTGCTCCAGGACCTGTTCTCCCAACTTAATCTGATGTTTTCTTTCTTCTCGTGATATCACCATGGATTTTGTTTTAGAGCTGCTTATGACCATCCCTCTCTTCTCCAGCTAAATCCCATAACACGAAAATCAAATACTCCTCTACATAATATTTAATTTCACAGCCACTTCCGGTACCATAACTTTCCTTACCCCTCTACCCCACGTGGTTACACTGCAATTATTATACTTTCCCAGATAGAAAAATATTTAATTATCTTTTCTATCCCTTATATATATATATATATATATATATATTATATATATATATATATATAATATATATATATATATATATATATATATATATATATATATATCTTTACCCACGCTGACCCCAGACCTACTTGAGGCTTGGCGTCTCATTACAACCAATAGCATTAGTGATAATCTAAAATTTTCCATGCGTTCATCTCTAAATTTAGAATCTGGGTAACCTGCTTACTTTAAATGTGCGCGTATTCCCGGCTACGTAACGTTACCTAACGTCGTCTGTTTGCGTGAGCAGAAACAAACGTGATTGGCCCTCCCGTAAGTTGGACGTTACCTGGGTAGGGGTCATCTCCCCTTCCCCCCGAAAAAATGACCGCGATAAATTAAACAACGCAAAAATGGAATTTCAAGATCGCGATTATTAGAAAGGGGAAGACTGGTGCCACTCAGTACTAACTTACATTAACCCCTATAGAAAAAACCCGCAATTACTTTACCTACAAACCAATACTAAACACGCCCACTATTTAAAAGAAGAATATATTCCAATCTTTGCTAGAGAGAAGACAAAAATGGCAAACTCAAATAGTTAACAAGAGACGAAGACCCTTGCAACTCTTATAGTAACAAAGAGAAAACGAAATGGGGCCTATGGGGCCTGTTGAAGACTAAATCACAGTAACTCCATCACACGGCTCCCTTCTCCGTGTGTTTTGTGGTATATCTCAGCCTCTCTTACCATGAAGACTTCAGAGTAATAACTGCCGTGATATCATTAAGTCTCCTCAATTTGTTTCCTATAAAACGCCAGCGTCCTCTTCCACTCTTGTTCCACTAGCACTTGTCTTGACATCAGTTCCACGATGGTGACTTTGATGCTCAATTTCAAACCTTCTGTTCTATGCAAACAGCCATTTATGAAAGTCTGTATCTTTATGGTTGCTGTTTTTGTTGTCATCTATCTCAGAATCATTCGGTCGATCTCTTTTCCTCTACGGTAGTATTTAGTTACATTTTTGTGTACTAAATTACTTGCACTTCCGCGGTCGGCCGTTTTCTTTTCATTCTATCAAGCAGATATTTTGTACTTTCAAATCATCTCACTCCCCTCTCAGTGATAAATCGTCATGAACCCAGATGGGCCCATCAGCGACCGAGCGATGAGTTTACCTAAGGCGTGCCGGGCGATAAATTACCCTGTGTGGACAGATTTACAGACACGCACTTATCAGTCGAACACACCTGAGCGGAAATGTTGTAATATTCCGGGAAGATATAAGAGGTTATTTATAAAGCTTAACATTGTAACACACAAATGCAGAGGGAGATAGGCAATATAACCTGACACTTCAACCAGAATATAACACTGTGAAAATTCACTCGCGCCAAGAAGACAATCAGACCTTGCCAGTGTTAAGAATAGCAGCAGATTTCATTATCGGACCGTTTTTTGTTTGAGCTTCTTGATGAATTATCTCCCAGGAAAAACTCTACCATTACTAGCAAGGAATACCGGAATCTGACGAATCTGAAACACCAGCCAAAGTGGGCAAATATTGCTAAAGTAGCAACACCCCAGACCAAGTGCTTTTATTTCTCTGAGCCAGCAGTCTGTGAGCCTAAAGATTGGCTTGGTGGTACCAGCTGAGGGGTACTATATCTGGAATAAGTGAGGGTATACGTGGCCTGAAGTCGTCACTAGACACCATCATTAGACGGGTCTTAGAGACGCGGGACCAGCTTTGCAGTTACTCCCTAATTTTACTTGGAACGTGCTGCAACTCTTAATCTTGACTAGGAACGTAAGCAATCCAGTCACCTATCTGCGGAGAACTAAAACACCAGCGGTAGCAGAAATAACTATTGGCACCTAAGTAATACATAAAAGCTGCCAAGTGAAACTTCCCCTTAATTCCCCATTAACATCATATGACGATGATCAATTTATGTTAAAGAATATACAATTTTTAATAACTGTTAAAACCTAAGCGATTATTAAATTTGTTATTTATATCTATCCAAATTTAAAGTTGATTTATTCTTTGAATGTGTTGCGTCCGGATGTCTCAGACAATTTCTTAAATACAGTCAATCAGAGCTACTAAATAATAATAAGAGGAAATTCTCTGAATTACTCAACTGGGGGCTTGAACGAGTAACTGCAAAGCTGCTCCCGCGTCTCTAAGACCCGTCTGATGATGGTGTCAAGCGTAGACTTCACCATATCCTTCACAAAAGTTGTCGGCAGATCTTAGAGTTAACGTGTTCAGCCAATGCAGCATTGTGCTCGTTTTTCTGAATATCTTGCGAACCTCCCTGAAGGTAGAAGCATCATTATCCTTCTACCTACATCTCTGCCAAGAGTAATCTTGTGCAAAGGTAGACACTTTTGAAGACCCACATCAGTTACTCTTGAGTTTTGGCCATTGTTAGACCACTACTGCAGAGCTAAGGGGATGCAACCCGTGACACATTGGGCGACTCGCTCCGGTATTGAACTCGGACTCACAAACAACTTGCAGACCTCGTGATATCATTACCAAACAGTACTTTGTTCTGGAATAGCCAGGGTAAGAGAAGGAGAGGTAGACCAAAAAACACATGGAGAAGAGAACTGGAGACAGAAGTGAAAATGATGCGGACGACGTGGAAAGGACTTGAGCTGATGGCACGTGACAGGAAGACTTGGCATGTGTTTGTTGAAGGCCTATACTCCTTGGGGAGCTAAAGGGTATTGATTGACTGAAAACAAATATCATATTTAAAATCAGAGTTGTTTTGTAGATAAATCCCCTTCTGCGTCCTTGTATTATTATGTCGAGAAGGAAGTGAAATTCACGTTGTTGCTGTGTTTTCTTTTCTTTTCTGGAAAGATTAAAATCACGGATGTAGATTTGTAGAAAACAAATTCTTTAGTTTTTTAGATGTCGAGTACTAAAGTGTATTACTATGATGATAATAATAATCATAATAAACAACAAAGTGTGTATGTATGGTCGTTGTGGTTGCTTTGAGGTTTCTTGAGTGCGCGAAGTAAGACATTTTTAAAATTAATTATTTGTTCAATACAATTATTGGCAATTATTAAAGACAAGGAAACGTTTTAATATGAGGTCATCTGTGCTATAGATCAAATTTAGAACAAGGAGTAACCCAAGGTTACGTGATTTCACCCACACTGTTCCTGGTCTATGCCAAGGACATAGTGGACACATTGGCAAATAGGGTCCACATCTCGCTGTACCCTGACGACTTAACGCTACAGGTAGTATAAAAACAGCAAATAGCAGGATGCAGCAAGTCGTACAAAAATTAAATACATGAACAAAAGGATTGCTACTAAAAACAATTTTTTTTTAAGAAGCGGAAAATACGTTGTATCGAAGTTTACAGCTGAGCTGCGATATCTGCGCCTTTCGGCCCGGCACATCCTCTTTCAGCACACAGTTTTATTCGGGTTTGCTTCCTTTAGTCTTTGACTACTTGCAAGGCAGCAGGTGGTTTGAAATCAGTTTTCCTTTCCTTAAATGAACTGCCGTCCAAGGCATGCGAGCTTCATATACCCAGTCTGATTTGAGAGTCTCAGAGGCTCACTCTTCGCCCCTTCTCCTGTAAGAATACACAGGTCCCACCACATGAAGGCCAGGAGTTGGGCTTTTTAAAAAATAAATGAGAAGTTAGCACGTAACTTTCAGTCTCAAATAAGGAATAAAAAGTCATTCTGAATATTAGTTGCCATGAGCCGTTATAAGATATGAGTCCTATATCTCTCTGAATTATGCTGCGCAGCTGACTAACACGGACACGGCAAATTTATCAGTGCCAGGAAAAAAGCGAATTTTTCTGACGAAAATAAAAAAGAAATTACCAGGTACTTATGAGATGCAGACCATCAATATTGAAACGGATGTGTACAAGAAATGTTCGACCGGAAAAGGAATATGGAATACCAGTCTTGACAGTTGCTTCAAAATCTAACTTCGACATAACTGCCAGATTATGAAGCCAGACTGGCATAATCATTACTGGACCAATGACGTCAGCCCAATATATTAAATGAACAAGATGACTAAATTATAATCCATGAATGAAAGATACGAATATACAGTAAGACAAACAGGCAGAAAGTAGTTCAAGGTTCTCCCTAACGATTGACAGACTAATACAGTGTGATGGAGGTAGACTATAGAGAAGTTCATTTGCATCAATAGCGAAATAATTCCCCGCTCCCCTATCAAATCTTGTTCAAACAAAGTCAGAGCCCCTAACGATATCCCTTCATAAAGATGGCCACGGTTGTAATAGTCCAATAATAAGAATCATGAAGCGATGAAAAGAACTGCAGCAAAATGGAGCAGAAAGCAAATATAGAGTTACGGAATGCATTAAAAAGTCTGCCCAACCACAGAATGGATCCATTCATATAAATACAAATCTGTAAAAAGAGTTAAAAAAAAGACTACGAAGAAATTATATATACGAAACTAACAAATTGACGATAGAAAATAAATATCTCATTGGCTACTGGAACATTTTCAAACATTTGCAGAAGAAGTAATAAAACAAGCCGCAGTAACCTTCTTGAGATAACGCTAAAGCTAAAATAGTCTCCCCCTGTCACGTAGACAGTGACTTAATTTATTTTTCCATCTCGTCTCAAGGTTATTACTCTTTAATGTTCTGTTTTCCTACACATTTTGTTTCTCTTTGCTTTGCTACCTGTGTGGCCCAATTGTTTTCTCCTCAAACCCCACCCGAGGTTGTTTACGTTCGAGCCTGCAGCGGTCAGCGAACGATAATGTTACGTCAGCACACCTGGCCTGATCAGAAGAACGTCTGTTACGCTTTTTTTTTTTTTTTTCTAACCAGCGGCACTCGAGCTTTCCAGCTCTTTTGGCCCAATGACATGTCATTGCGAGGCTGGGGGGTTAGTGGACTTTCCTTCCAACCCGGTCAGGAGTCTCGCTCCTTCCCATCCACACGGGATTTATGTGCAGGAGCCGTTCAGATTATTCAGTCAAATTTCCGGTCGTAAACATTTCTTCAAACGCCGACGCCCGGGTTTGAACCATGAACACCTGGTCGCCAGTACAACGTTGTAGCCATTACACCAGCGCGGCTCCCTCTGTTACGCTTAAAGTGTTAGAACGAGCCAAAGACGGTTTCTGTGAAAGAAACGGTTCGTTAGCGGCGGGTACCCTCTGTGGTCCGAACAGGGGAATTTCTCTGGTCGCTTTAAAACGTTTGATCACGAGCGGCTAGTACCCTTTGAGTCCTGGGTAGAATGGTTTGTAAGCTATAAGACTTGAAATTTTACTACGTCAAACACACTCGTAGAAGATTCCTGGCCCGTAGATGACCATCATGAGATAAGGCAAACTTTAACACAGTACTAGAATGTGTTTGCCTATGTTCTAGTCATTTTCGGGGTGAGTTGACATATCTTATTATAATATGATATATTCATGTTAGCTTTTATATATCTGTTAGGAAAGTGAATTCATTTCTGAGGACTTCTCCTAGTAATTTAGTTCAGTGATAAGGTAGCGCTGTCTACGGCCTAGTAAGGGTGCTTAAACTGTTACGGTTTATCATGGGTTAAATGTTAAACTTACAATAACAGATAATAGGCGTAGAATCAGTCCACAGACGCTTATCATGGGTTAAGAATAGGCTAAATTAACTGTCATTTCTGTAAGATAATGTCAGGTGTGGATTGTTCACTTAAAAACTGAATAGTGAGATGCAGGTAATAACTCTGGATTATAGGAGATAGTCACTTATTCCTTTTTGATAGATATTTCCAGTGGCAAGGGAGGATCATTTTATGCTTACTTGTGTGGCTAGGCACTAGTCTATAACTTTCACTGAAAGCAGTCACCAGGCATAGAGATAATTATATCTTATGATTTAGCCACAACTGTATTATTATAGCATGAACATTGCATTTTCTTTGTACTCATTTTGTGGAATGCTAATATATTTTCCAAAGGGGACATACGATTTATTTGTGTAATGTCAAATGCTGTAATCTGTTTATGTAAATTCATTTAATGTTGTAAGATGAATAAGCATATTCTTTTAACTGTAACTACAGGTTAGGTTTCCTGTATGTTGAGATTGGGAGAAGAGGAGGAGATTTTGCTGTCAGAACATTTAATGACATTTACATGGGTGTACAAAAGATATTAAGACTATGCGGGCGCGTGTTGATAATTGATATTTTTAAGGAACAGGAGACATGGTTAAAGACAGCCCTAAACTATCATAGCAATAACTACAATAAATTTAATCCCATAGTGGAGCGAAACTTTCTGTATAAAGTTAGTGTGATTTATTATTTGCTTGAAGTAAAAGGGTGTCTCTTTTTGGGTCTCAGTTTCAGGGAGACCGAATCGCTAGAGCAGACTCCAGTCAGGCGAAGAACGTCATATACTCTTTGATCTAGAGGGTTTCTGAATACATCTAGCAACGAATCGTCAACCCCGTTCCTGAATCAAAACCCCTTTTTGTCAACGCCAAGTTAAGCTCACGCAGTGCAACGGAGCCAACGCCAAATCTGGAATCACCAAATGTAGTAGTAGTTCTCTACTCGCCTATTGGATTACCAGCCAGAGCATTGCGGCTTCCAGAATATCAAAACCGCCCAGCATGCCGATAGCAGAATTCCATATCACCCGCCTTTTTGTGCCTAAACGGGGCACTCAGCAAACCACAGCCAAACCAGTTTAAACAGGATTTACTACCCAGCACGCAAGAGCCGGGCGCCGGATAAGCGCGCCTGGGACTCTTTGTCCTCAAGTGACTTCTTCTGGCGTATTTTTCTGGATACTTAAAACCTCGCACGTATGAGCAGCCATCTATGGACAGAGTTCCAGCCCCCTCACGCAAGTAGCGGTCACCAACGTTTAGCACCAACAAAGAAAGTTTTGTAGGCTAGTCCCTCACGAAGGATCTACAAGTAATACACTTTCTGGAGCTAGCACATTTGGTCCCACGAAAAACAACAGACAGGCTGTCGCTCAGTTCGTATTTGGTCAGCAGGAGATAAGCAACGTCTTCCAGTGTTCCCTCGCGCAATTATTTTCTCCGTGTTCTAGGGGTCACCACCGTTTAGCCCGACAAGGAAAGTTCGGTATTTCACTTCAGTCATCTTGAAGGATATTTATCGGTAAGACACTTCCTGGAGCTAGCGCCTTTGGTCCCCGAAAGCGGACCCTCTGTCGAACAGCTTAGTTATTTTCTCCGTGTTCTACAGGTTTTATGAGTGTTGGTGGCGTGTGTGTTTGTGGGTGTGTATTTGCATTATTGTTGGTGTATATGATTATTGATGACTATTGATGATTATTTGATTATTGATGTAATTTTATGCTGTGTATGATGATATGCATTAATTCCATGCTTTTCTTCTTTAATAAAGTTTACACATTTATTAATGCGCTGTTCCCGACCCTTTCATCCATATTTACATTTTTAGCTCTTTACTAGAATCTCTATGTATGATAAGAGAAAAGAGTGAAAGCAGGAGATGCTTAGACAGTAAAAGTCAGTTGAGACCTAGAGAGAGAGATCCTTTGAATAAATCTTCTTCCAGGTTGTCTCAAGTCCATCTCCTATTTACACCTTATCTAAAGTGTAATCTATAACTCTGTCAGTCCACTATCCCTTGTCGATTTCACTACTATTGTCCAACTCGACAAATACTCTACACTTTACTCAACCACGACACCCCCACACGGTTCCTATTAATCATAACTTCCCAAAGGAACCATAAAAACAACGAATTAAACAACCTCTCAGAAGCACTAGTAAAAACCAGCTATAAATTCAAAAAAGGGAATCCCGTACACTGCAAGACTCATGAAAATGAAAAAGGTAGACACGTTAGCTATAGAAAGAGGAAGTAAATTTCAAACTGGGGACATGATAACATATGAAGAGATAAAAGCCATAATAAAAAATACCTTCAGAGAAAAATGGCATACAGATAAGCCATACATATAATAGCAGCATACTATTACTTTCATAGAAGAAAAAAAAAGGTAACGGATACCGTTACACGCCCATTGAGGCATATTTGGAATACGGTATGAGGCACGTATTTTCTTGACCATCGGCACACTAGGGGTGATGTGGTCAGTATCATGCCGGCCGCCTTAACCTTCCCAGAGTTGTTCTGTACCCAATTCATGAGGCTGGGTCGACCAAGTACTTTATTATCAATCAAGTAATAATTTTCACACTGAGAATCGATACCTGCAAACTGAAATACCACGAGTTCAACAAATTAAAAATCAGACACAGAAACATGTGTCATTGTGGGGAAGACAAGGAAACAGTAAATCATGTCCTCCACGGTAGGACCAAACTGGCAAAGTGGCCTCCACCAATGCCATTGCGGAATAAAAAGAAAGTGATTGGCAATGAGAGAGGCCTGAGACAGACCGCAAACTCTAGGTGAAATGGATGTGGCTATACAAGAAGAAGAAGAAGAAGACAGAAAAATATGAAGAAAAAGAAGAGGAGAAGAAGAAGAATAAGAAGACAAGAAGAAGAAGACAAGAAGAAGAAGACAAGAAGACGAAGAAGAAGAAGAAGAAGAAGATAAGAAGAAGAAGACAAGAAGAAGAAGACAACAAGAAGAGGACAAGAAGAAGAAGACAAGAAGAAGATAAGAAGAAGAAGAAGACAAGAAGAAGAAGAAGAAAAGAAGAAGAAGACAAGAAGAAGAAAAAGACAAGAAGAAAAAGAAGAAGACAAGAAGAAGAAGAAGAAGACAAGAAGAAGAAAACAAGAAGAAGAAGACAAGAAGAAGAAGAAGAAGACAAGAAGAAGAAGACAAGAAGAAGACAAGAAGAAGAAGACAAGAAGAAGAAGAAGAAGACAAGAAGAAGAGAAAAAAAAAGACAAGAAGAAGAAGACAACAAGAAGAAGACAAGAAGAAGAAGAAGACAAGAAGAAGAAGAAGACAAGAAGAAGAGAAAAAAAAAGACAAGAAGAAGAAGACAACAAGAAGAAGACAAGACGAAGAAGAAGAAAACAAAAAGAAGAAGAAGACAAGAAGAAGAAGAAGACAAGAAGAAGAAGAAGACAAGAAGAAGAAGAAGACAAGAAGAAGAAGAAGAAGACAAGAAGAAGAAGAAGAAGAAGACAAGAAGAAGAAGAAGAAGAAGAAGACAAGAAGAAGAATAAGAACAAGAAGACAAGAAGAAGAAGACAAGAGGAAGAAGACAAGAAGAAAACGACAAGAAGAAGTAGAAGACAAGAAGAAGAAGACAAGAAGAAGAAGAAGAAGACAAAAAAAGACAAGAAGAAGAAGAAGACAAGAAGAAGAAGAAGACAAGAAGAAGACAAGAAGAAGAAGAAGAAGAAGAAGACAAGAAGAAGAAAACAAGAAGAAGAAGACAAGAAGAAGAAGACAAGAAGAAGAAGAAGACAAGAAGAAGAAGACAAGAAGACAAGAAGAAGAAGACAAGAAGAAGAAGACAAGAAGAAGAAGAAGACAAGAAGAAGAAGAAGAAGAAGAAGAAGAAGAAGAAGAAGAAGAAGAAGAAGAAGAAGAAGAAGAAGAAGACAAAAAGAAGGAGACAAAAAGAAGAAAACAAGAAGAAGAAGACAAGAAGAAGAAGAAGACAAAAAGAAGAAGAAGACAAGAAGAAGAAGAAGACAAGAAGAAGAAGAAGACAAAAAGAAGACAAGAAGAAGAAGACAAGAAGAAGAAGACAAGAAGACAAGAAGAAGAACTAAATATATGGTGTTACCTTAGTACGGGTTTTATTCAACCTCCACTTCAGCTTGTTTTGAGAAAAACACATTCAAAATGTTTGGGTTACGAGTTGAAAAGATAGATGTATCATAACAGTTATGAATGCTCAATTTTTATTTATTATAACATTTAAAACATATCCAATGTCATTATTTAGCGATTACTACATCATACTTATCTTGATTTGTTTGGGAGATGCAAAATATGTACGTTTGAAATACGTTAAATCGTTAGAAAACATCCACATAAGAGCAGTGATAACAAAGCACTTGAAGGTGAAGGACGTAGATCAGACATCCATGTATCAGAAACACAAAAGCGTCTCACTGTGAACACTAAAGAACAGCCACATTCACATACATGTTAGACCTGAGAAATGCACTGAGTCGCTTGCTGGCATGGCTAGAACATATAGAACATGTGTCCACTAAGGTAAAGATATGGTTGTTCCTCTTCTTAGTTCTCAACAGAGGTCCAATTATATCCACGAATATGATGGAAAAAAAAGGAATACATCCCGAGCCTTTAATTGACATGCGAGTCTTTACAGTCGAAAAGTTCACCCATAAGAAATTTAATTTCAGGCTTAGTTTATCTTGTAAACCAATCACCACTGTATGATGTTTTGATTCGTATCACCCACTTACGCGTCTATTATCATTTGTAAAGAACTGTTTATTTGAAATAGATCAATAAACAACCTTAGATAATAGATGTACAGATGATACAGTTTTGTAAGCTACAAGTGATCAGGAATTATAATAACTTGTGAAACAAGTAAACAGCATAAGTCGTGAATATGTACTGGACACTGACATTGTGAAGACAAAAACTATGATAATTAGCAAAATAAACTATAAGCTAACACTAAACATTTTCACCTCTGTTTCCAACTCTCTTCTCCATGTACTTCTTGGTCTTCCTCTGCCAGGGCAAGAGAGGCAGAGGAAGACCAAGAAGCACATGGAGAAGAGAGTTGGAAACAGAGGTGAAAATGATGAGGAGAACATGGAAAGAACTTGAGATGATGGCACGTGACAGGAGGACTTGGCATGTGTTTGTTGAAGGCCTATGCTGCTTTGGGAGTGGAGGGTTATGAATGAATAACACTAAAGATAAAAATAAATGGAAAATTTCTGGACCAACTTAAGAGGTACTCATATCTTGGTCATATGATAGCAGAAAACAGCTGATATGAAACAGAAATCAGAAGGAAAATAGGAATGGCCAAAGCTACATTCAACAGCATGAGACAAATACTAACAATCTAAACAATTAGCCTACAAATTAAAACTGAGAACTATGAAATATCATATAGCCTATATTCTTCATGAACGAATGTCTTAAAAAACAATGGACAATTAACAAACAATTCGAAGAAAGAAAAGAGGCCCTTGAGATGTGGATGTCTAGACGATTGGGAATGAGAATAAATCAAATAAAGAAGACCTAGAAAACCTAGGTATGCAAAGAGAAATAATGAAAGAGGTCAAAATCAGACAGCTAACATATTTTGGTCAAATGAAAATACATAACACCTTGCTAACGACCATAATGGCATGCAGAGCTGAAGGCAAACGTGCAAGACGAAGGCAGCGGTATAAATGGGAAGATAACATCAAGAGATGGACAGGAAAGAGCTATCAAGGCAAGAGATGGAAGACGCCGAAGATCCATTGCTGTTGACCTTCGTGTGCAGATGGCAGCTGGTGAAGATGATGATAATAGACAAGTGGTGACTCTGACACTATTAAAAAACGCGGCGTTATGGGAGATAACAAAGACTTTGAGCACGTTAGTATTTTCAAGGGAAGTAAAAAAAAATATGTTAATTAACCAAGGGAAATAAAAGTTAAAAGAAATGTAGTTATATTTATATTATAAAACTCGTAAAAATTCTTCATTTGTTATAAAAAACGTTAAACATGTTTAAGCAAAAAATAAAGATTATGTATAGTTTAGAGGTAACGGTTTAAATATTTTGTTTTATTAACAACAAAGACATAAAAATATTAGCTAGTTAAATTTTTTCAGCCAGTCTTAAGTTCTAGTATTAGAACTAGTCTTGCAGCTTACAGTTTTAATCATTTATTGTCATCAACATGGTATAACGAGTCCATTTAAATTTATTTTTAAATGGTAATTTATTTTTGTCTCGGCTTTCAAAGCCGACACAACAACAATTGGGTAATTTCCTATCTTTCGTACCTTTTTGCTCCGCACAGAATATTCAGTTGGAGTTATTTCCTTGCAGTTTCCTGGACATGTATCGTAATGTGCAAGTATCGAAAATGAAATAATTGTCTTTAACCCTCTATTGGGCCATTTATGAAATAGTTGGAAAAAAAATTCTTGGAGTGGTTTTTGTGGCTGTCCCATGTCTGAAAAGTGGTGTGAAGGTTAATTTTGGGCAAAAAAATGTTTAGTTAGTGTTTTATGGGTATGTTGCCAATTGGCAACAAATCACCATTAAGGTTGGGAACATTTATTGTTGCCATTTGGCAACATATATCTTTTAACTATGTTTTTATGTCTAACAACATCTATTTCACCTTTTTTTACTCCCTACCTACATTTAATATTTAAACAGTAAATAGCAGACAACAAAATTTGTGAAACTTCATGAAGTTAAGTGTAATTTATACAGAAAATGCCACACATACAATGAAACATATAGTTACTGAAAAAAAAAAATCTTCTGTCTCGTGACTCAATCACAGCTCCACACTCATGTTTCATGAAATACTTTGAAACAGTTTGAATGTTTATTGAGGCACAAGTGTAGGTTACACTTCTCACAGACAGTTCTGGAGTACCCCTTGCATCCAGGAAGTTTGCATCTCCCTTTGTTGGTGACGGAATTGGGGCTGTGGCCAACATTGTCAGTTCTGACATGAAAAGGAGGTACATTTGCTGTTTGCCCTCTCTTCTTTTTAGCCACCAGCTGTGTCTCAGTGCTTCCTGATGGCCTTCCCCTTTTATTATTTTCACTTTTTCCTGCTTTTAGGAGACACAAAGCAATCTGCAACTTGAAATCAACTAATGGTAGTCTGTCCTTTTTTTCCATACCATCCTTACACACATCTGAACAATAAGTTAGCCAAGCTTGCACCACAGAAACATCCAGGAAATGAAACAATATTCTGTGGTACCATTTCTTGGATCTAATAGGTATACGATAGAGTGCCAGCAAGGAGTCCAGCAAATCTACCCCTCCCATGAACATGTTATATTCTTTCACAGCTGCAGGGCAAGAAATGTGTATTTCCTTCTTGGCTTTTCTGTCCCATCTTCTGACTACACATTCTGGTTCAACTGCTGCATAGGTGCTTAGCAGTGTGACTGCTTTATTGTCATACCATTTGATAGCTTTCAATGTGGCTCCGTTTGTTGCTGCAGTACAAACAACAGATGACCCTCTTCCTTTCGTTTTCAGTTCCTTATCGGAACACAGATTACACCCTTTCAGCCGGTTTGCGCGGACAGTGCCAAGACATGCAATGCCTTGTTTCCAGAGGCATGCCTGCAATGCTGGCGAATTAAACCAGTTGTCAAAATATACTTTATGCCACACATTTTTAGGGATACGTTGAAGAAGTCTCAGCACGATATTAGCTGATGCTCCTAAATCAGGTTGGCCAGGACACACGTCAATTTTTCCAGTGTAAATTTCAAAATCATGAATCAAACCAGAAATGCTTGAACAAACGAAGACTTTATAGCCCCACTTTTTGGGTTTCTTTGGGTTGTACTGACGCAGAGATGATTGACCTTTGAATGGGATAACTTGCTCATCAATGCTCAGCCTTTCTGCTGGTTTGAATGAATTGAATTTCACTTTCAGAGCGTCAACTAAAGGTCTTAATTTGAACAATTTGTCGCCTTCATTGTCTTGCTGCTTGTTGTTGTCATTGCAGTGAATGTTACTTTTGATTTCTTTAAACCTCTTGTTCGTCATAGTATCAGCAACAAGTCCATAGCGCGTTGTAGAGTCCCAGTACAATTTACAACTGGGCATTCTAACAATACTCATCATAAACGCAATTCCAAAAAACTGTTCCAGTTCTGGCTGGCTCAATCTGAGAGGCTTCATGATGTTTTTCTGGATGCTGTACTTGTTTGATTCAGTGACCATATGTGCCATTGTATCATCATCAATGAATCTGCGGAAGTATTCTATTGGTTCTGAGGTAACTGATACGTGTGCCGAATCACCAGAGAAGGGCGGAGCTTCAGAAGATACATCTGAGGCTTCACGGTGTCTCCATAGCATCCGACGACGATCAAAGGTTACATCTGTGTCCTCCAGCTCTGATGCAGATGATTCTGAAAAAAAAGAAAACAAAGATATTAATTATCTGGCAACATAAACAATCATTTATTGGTATACTGGTGTACATGTTATTATTCTGATAATAGTAATAATGATAAAAATTATTCTAATCCACATTATGGTATAAAGCGTTCCACAAGTAAGTCTCCGTCAGCAGATATTTAGTACCTGATGGACTAGGCTGAAACTGTACATAGGTTGTACACTGATGGACAAGGCTACAACTGCAGTCTGAAATAAAGTGGCCACATTAAAAAAAAAACATCAATTAAATTCAACAAACCTGAATCGGTTGTGTCCGAGGAAGGGCCGGGTTGCCACGTGTTATCCAGGATGTCTTCAGCCTCACTGTCTGACAGCTCACTATCGCTAGAAGCCTCCGGTATTGGTCTATAGATTGTAGTCTTTTGGCTGTAAAACTTTTGAGGATCCACTGTGTTTAACTGTAAAAAAAAATTTAAAAAAAATGACAACATATACATTTTGTAATTCAAAAGTTTTTCATCACAAAATTGTTTAATCTCATCTGATGATACATTATGTTTTGTGATTACTGGCAATTTTAGTGGTTATCATGTGTAGTTTAGTTCTAAAAGTCAAGTCTAGATGAAGTAAATATGTTTTATTCATTTACAATATTATTAGTAATTTATACTGGTAATTCTACTATTTACATTGACCTTTTTAGGATGCATAAAATTGCAAATAACAACTTTTTTTTAAATGATGAAGTTTAATCAATTATAATGAGAATAAAATACTAATGTTGTTGATTACAGAGAAATACAACATTAAATATCATTTATTAGGTAAAAAGCAACTGTTGCCAATTGGCAACATGAAGTGGTTTTTATTCCTTAATCGACTTTTGTTGCCAAATGGCAACATACCTAAAATGTAAAATAAGAGTAACTTATTTTATTTATTTATAACTATTAAAGCATTTGTTACAAAGATAAGTGGTTTAAGTTACTCAACATATTTTTTATACACCGTTTTCATAAGGAATTTTAAAAAATAATGTGAAGTAAACTCACCTCTCAATTCGATCTTGCAAACCAGCTACCATGCCTTGACAAAAGAGTGCGTGAAAAAAAAGTATTTCTCCGACAAATGATTTACCCGGTAATTTAAAATTGGGAATGTTTCTAGAACACAATAAAACAAAAAAATTATTAATTTGAACGCCGGATAGTGAAATAGATGACTTTAAACGGTATGTTGCCAAATGGCAACAAGGCCCAATAGAGGGTTAAGAAGCTTGATGCTTTTGATTTATAGTTTAATACACTTTTATTTGTCATTGTGGTGAACTTCTAAATACAATATCTAAATTAGAATATAACAGTCTAGTGCATAAAGTCAAAGATAGGATAGTACTACAAATTTTCGGCTAGAATTGTAGTCGTCGCCTACGCCTTCAGCGTATTATTTGATATCGCTTTGGCCGAACCAAAAAGGGTACCCTATTTTTCAAATTCGTCCTTGAGACAAACGTACCACTTTTCCAAGTTCAATGAAGTATTTGCCTAAAATACATTGTAGAAGGGAGGGGGACGGATAGATAACCAACGCAAATCACGTCTCACATTGTTTCTAAAAATAAAACCAACTTGCTAGCCTTGCCTTTAGGTGGTTTTCAAATTACGATGTAAACGTTAGAAAAAAGATAGAATTTTGAACCAAGCCACTTAGCCCCATAAAAATCATATATTCGTGTACCTGAAGACTTGCTGACCAATAATATGTTGTTAGTTATCTAAATACTGAATGAAAAAATTGCCTAGAAAAATCACAAACAGCCAATAAAAGCTGGGGTTGATTGCCACGTCCTGTAAAGGGTAAGCAACTAACTTATCTAAATAGTCCATTAAATAATCAAATATTGGTAATAATACATAGAGAATCAGAGATACTGTCAGGTCAAGTCATGTCTGCTTAGATTGGATAGCATATTTTTGGGAAAAATTAGGTGAAAGAAAGGCTAAGATAGTACGATGAAGTGGATTGGATGAAATTTGAAGGAAGCCGAGATATTATTGGCTAACCTAAATATACAAATCTAGTTGGTAATAGTAACGCATAGTGGTTTGAGATATTTAAAAAAAAATAAAGTTTCATTCAAAAAAAGAGATGCTTGGTCTCATTGGCCAAAGCCTTTTACTTTAACGAAATAGTAGGCTGCTCGCTGCCATTTTTTCAAAATATTCTGAGGAACAAGCAGCGATGAGCAGACTTGTGCTTTGTTTTAAACTAACTAACAACAGAAAGCAGTCTGAACAGAGGCAGTGATGAAAGTGTGCCATATTCTATTGCCTAATTCATCGTTACTTGTTTATATTTCCTTGATATGTGGTAAGATTGATTTTATTGACTTTTTAATTAAAAAAGGGTTGTGTGAAAAAAGAAAAGGCCATGTAAAGATTGTAATTAAGTGGTTCCATGGCAGACTTAGGCATAGCCTAGATGTTGATCCATCATATAAGGGACTATCTAAGAAGTTTAAAACTACAGGACTATATATATGATGGTCATACAGGAACATTACACCTATCTTATTGCATGGACAAGATTACTGCAGGAATGACAGAGGCGTAGCATCCATTAGGGAAGAGAAAAGGAAACTGGTACCATTTGTTCCATCAAACTAAAGTGGAGAAGCAGAGTTGTCAGAGAGAGCTGACCATGTTCTTTTGTATTGAATGTATGTTTACATGTAAATTAGGAGGAATTAGTTTGATATTAAGACAGGACCATAACTTGCATCGACAGTGGTTCCTGCTGGCACTTGTCTGGTGCTGGTACTCGATGCTAGAAAAATTCAGCACGATTTCTAAGAGTCTCTGGTACCTGCTTGTATTAAAGAAGTTCAAGACCAGAGGAGACTGAAGTGTTTGGCCAAACCAACTACAACTGCTGTGATTCCAGGAACCAGATAAGTGCAATATCTGGCCTGGGACAACTTATCACGAATAAAGAAAAATCTCCTGTATAGACAAAAACGTTCCTCCAAAAGACTAACATAAACAATCCTAGTGAAACAAAAGAACATTGGGATGATGATAATCCCCAACCTGTCTTCTAGGACCAGTAGTAAATAGAGTAATTAACATCAACTTGAAAATTTGTAACAATGTACTATGGACATATTCTCTGCTGTATGTAAATATCTTTATATATATTTGTAAATATATCTATCCATCTAAATTGATTCTCATTGAACTGTAGTCCTGACCAAAACAACTTTAGTCTCAGGACCAATAAAGTTTAACAAAAGAAATTTTAAATATAAAATTTAACAGCTGGAGTTAGTTGAGTTTATCATAGTAATTAGTATATGTATGTGTATGTTTTTGTATTGAGATTCTTTAACAACACTCTTACAATACCCTAGACACTTTATGTAGCTTTCAGTCACGCTAGTCAATAAAGAATATAACTTAGAGTGAGATCGTAGGGTGGTAACAAGAAAGGTACTCTGTAACACAGTTGTCCATTGTTTACCTCAGAGACCTTCACAGTTGATCTCACTCAAGTACAACTAAAATAGGATAAAGAGAAACTGTCGAACGTTCTTTGAATTTGTTTTGAGGGGGAAAGGCGGATGAATTCTGCTCACATCTGCGAGTTTGCGCTGGATTTGAATTGGGGACTGAGCTGTTTTAAGCAGGGGATTTTTGGTGACAGTTTTTGGCTGGCAGAGCTTGGAAATGGACGCTATTTCCATTTTTGCAAGTGTGTCCCAGCATATGTTCTTTTTGTGGAAGGAATATTTAATAATTGTAGAATGTACTTTATTGAGGATATTTTGAGGCCATGGAATATACCGGCCGGGATTGTTGTTGATGAAGATTTTGTGCAAACCTGTATTCCTAATGGATGTTTACAATGGCTTTTTCTATGAAAATGAGAGTTACTGCAAGCTGCTTTGTTATGCAGCCAATTTTTCCCCATGGATGTACTGTCTAGATATTTAAGACGTTGGAAGGTCTGTTCCTGGGGAATATTTATTGTAACAAGTGTACTGTACTGAGGCCTGTGGTTTATGCAACCGATGTAACGGATATTTTGCTGTATTATTATAAGATGTTAGCTGCTATGAGCTGTCATTCATGCAGTCCTCTCGTGGGATATTTTGCTATATGATCTTAATGGATAATTTGCTTGATTATCATGGAATTTATGGATTTACCATTGATGCTCCATGCTGTATTATGAACTGCCGTCCCATGATGTCTTCGTGGGTCTGTTTCGTCAATAAATTGTATAACGTTGCCAGGTCTTACAACATTTCCTTGGAAGGCATCTTCAACGATCTGTGACAGGTATGTGATTTGGTCTTCTGTGCTGCTGCACTCTCTAAACCCTGCTTGTTCTGGCACTAAAATTTTCTCGGATTCCAAGTACCATTTCAATCTTCTGTTGATCATCCTCTCCATTGTCTTACATACACAGCTTGTTAGGCTTATTGGTCTGTAGCTGGTGGCCTTCCTGTTGTCTTTTCCTTTCTTTATGATGGGACACATGAGCGCCTCTCTCCATATCTGTGGCACACTGCCTGTCATCCAACTGTAGTTGTATATTTGCAACAGTTTGCTCATTGCTGTATATCCTAGGTGTTTTAGCATTTCGTTGGTTATACCATCCGGGCCTGGTGATTTCCTGTCTTTAAGTTTCCACACGGCTGTTTTTTAACTCGTCCATATTGAAAGGTTTGGACATAACGTCCGGACTGTTTCCATTAGTTCTAGTGTGGATTATTTCTTGACGAATGTCTCGTTGTCTGCGTAAATTGACGGAGATGTTACTTTCATTTCTGTAGGATTCCGCAAATATGTCTGCTGCTTGTTTGCCGGTATATAGTTTCCCTGCATCGTCTAGTGTAATGGTTTGTCGTTGAGAATTGTTATCGTCATTCAATTGTTTAGTGAGTTTCCACAACTTTCTCCCTTCCTTTTCAAGGTTTAGTTTATATGTTTTTTCCCTCCAGCTTCTCCTCTGGGCTTCTAGCTTTCCTTTAATGAATTTTGCTTTTGCCTTTTGTAGCATGATATGGTTCTGTTGGGATGGTTGTACCTCTGCAGTGTGCCTTGCTTCATTCATATCTTCATGTAGGTTTTGTAGTGTGTTGGACCAATATGGTACATAGTTCTTCCTCGCTCCTCTCGGTATTGTCTCCTTTGCTGCCTTGAGTACTCCATTATTAAAATCCCAGATGACTCTGTTAATGTCTCTGTCTAGTACCTTAATATCTTTTGTAAGCAGATTTGCTCTGTGTTGATAAATGGACCAATAGTAAAACTGCAAAGGAACGGAATCAAGGGTAATATGAGAAAATGGATCCAGTCGTTCCTACACAATCGGAAAGCAAGAGTCACTATGGAAGGTCACAACAGCAAGAAAATCCTCCTAAAACATGGAGTTCCTCAAGGCTCAGTATTGTCTCCCACCCTGTTCCTTGTATTCATCAATGACCTCATCCACGATCTGCCACAAGGTGTGAGAGCTGCCCTATACGCTGACGACTTGGTGGTGTGGTGTGTAGAAGAACATCTAACTATCGCTAATAAGCGAATACAAAGGGCAGCAGACAACATAGTAGCATGGGCAGAGAAATGGATGGTGCAGATCAACGCTGAAAAATCATCAACAACACTTTTCACGCACTCCAACAAAGACAAAGCAGGAGAGATACGACTTGGAAATATACATGTCCAAACAGATGAGGAACCGGTGTACTTGGGCATTACATTAGATAAGAGAATGACATGGAGGCACCACATCGAGAGAACAGAGGCTAAAGCGAGAAGAAAACTTTCCATACTGAGGAAAATAGCTGGATCAAGTTGGGGAGCTAACGAAACAACACTAAAGAAAGTGTATACAGGTGCAATAAGACCTATATTAGAGTACGGATCAGCAGCATGGTCTACAGCAGCCAAATCACACCTACAAGCCTTAGATAAAGTACAAAATCAAGCGCGTAGGTTGATCACGGGGGCCATGAAGACCACACCAATAAATGAAATGGAAAAAATCACAGGCATTCCACCTTTATTATACAGACGAGACACTAAGACCCTGATCCAAGCAGAAAAGTACAAGAACATGCCCGCACATCCAATGAAAACTAGATTTGGAGATTTAGCCAGTGGGAGGTTGAAGAGAAGCAGTTTTGTGCATCGGTCCAAAAAACTAATTAGAACATACAAGGATGAACTACCAGACATCACTAAGGAAATAACTCCCACACTCCTCCCAACCCCATGGGAACAACATCAAAATTTCAGTATTAAGACCTCCATAACTACCACCTGCCCCATGGGAGAGCTAAATACTCTCCAAAGGAAAATAGCAGCATGTGACATGATTGAAGAACTATACCCCAGAGAAGCATGGATCCAAGTATATACTGATGGATCTGCAACCAGAGCAGTGAAGAACGGAGGCGCAGGAGTTTATGTGGTCTATCCAGACAAAGAAAATGAATCCACCTGTTCACCTACTGGAATATTCTGTTCAAACTATGCTGCTGAAGTACAGGCCATAAGCATTGCTGCAGGAATAATAAATAACACAATAAGCCAATGTCAGCAGGTTGTATTCCTTACCGATGCAATGTCAGTTCTGCAAGCCCTCAACAGTGATAAACTGCCAGAATTAAACAAAGTCCTATGCGAAGTAAATATCAAAAGAAGGGTAGTGCTACAGTGGATACCATCACACTGTGGCATACCAGGAAATGAGAGAGCAGATATGTTAGCAAAAGAGGGAGCAACACAGGAACAAAAAGAACAATCACATTCCAGGAAAAGAAGACCCTTATCAAGGCCATCAGGAAAATTGATCAACAAAGAGACAACTATCAATATCTTGATCGAGCAAAACAGGTGATCCTGTTCCGTATGAGAACAGGACACAACAGACTGAACAGTCACTTATACAGACTGAGATTGGTCCCATCACCCCTATGTACGTGTGGACAGGCAGCACAGACAGCCGAACACATCCTGCAAGACTGCCACATGCTTAGTCAATTGCGAACTGAACATTGGCCCACAGAGACGCACATCCACACAAAGCTGTTTGGGAGTCTTGAAGAACTTTCAACCACAGCAACATACATCCAGAAAACCGGACTTCTTGTGTAGACATTTCTAAACAACAGCGAACGAGAAGAAGAAGAAGAAGAAGAAGAAGACAACATTTCCTGACTTCTACGTTGCTGTGGTGTGAGTGACTTATCATAGACACACTTAAAGAACCTATACACATTCGCGTATGTTATATTTCTATAGTCACACACCTGTCGGCCATCCGTAAGCCCGACTTATGCTGATCGCCATTTATCAGCGAAATTAATAATAACATTTATCTTATTGATGACCCCACCAGTACCTTCAAACAAATAAACCTTTAGCAGAAGTGGTGGCCATTATATTTCATTACCATAATATTATACTACTGTGTTTTGATAAATGTTAAACGTAAGACAATTGTAATGATCTTACTATTTTTACATAACTTATCATTACTTTTCGGTATTGTACATTTTTGTTGGGAAAAGAAAATGAAAAAAAAAAGATATTTTTTCTGACATTGTGATGTATTTTTCTTTGCCCAGCGCTTGATTGTGCGCTAGAGTAACTATGTATAGTGATAGTAGTACATTGAAAAATGTTTTTCTGAGGTTGTGATGTATTTTTTCTTTGCCCAGCGCTCGAGTGTACGCTAGGGGTAATTACGCATAGCGATATTGTTAATTGATGTCTATAATGAGGTCATCATTGGTACTTTATAGGTTTATTAACTTGGTTATCATGCACATTATACTATTTTATATGGTAACTAGTTATTTGTTTTTGGTATAGATATGCATTGGTTAACTTACTGTTTACCGTGATATATCATTGTTTTTGTCTATTCTGATTGCATTGCTTTCTTTCATTGCTGCTCATTCTTCTTGTACTTCATCTGGTCTTTTCACTTTTCACATATGATTGCATAGCTAGTCTATACTTGATACTTCATATATCTTTGAATTTGTTGATCTTCATATGCTTATCACATCATCTTTCTATACTTCATTTTACTTTACACTTACTTCTATCACTCTTTTGTTCTTTTTTGTTAACATGACTTAACATAGGGTAATTCTTATAGGTAGATATTATGATTGCATCGACCTCAATGTTTTTTGTTCGATGTAATTTTTTTCCCAAAAAAATGATTATATCATTTTTTTCCCCGGGGGTCCGTGTAGTCTGTTAAGGCATGTTTTATTAAGGGGAGTTAAGTGTTAAAAGACTTGTATGTACAGGTCGGATTTTTTGTAAACGCGCTAGTACACACGCTCTGTGTGATGAGAGGTTTTTCTTAGTTGGGAGCTGTATGCTCAGTAATTTTTGAACACAGCTCTTTTGACTAGCTGTTAGTTTGCTTTTTTAAAAATAATAATAATAATAATAATAATAGCCCCTTCAGTCATAACTGACTATGGGAATGCGCCCCTGAGGTGACAGCCCTCAGCTGCTTATTTTCCTGGTGCTCCTTTCGACGTTTTCTCCTCACCTCTGCTTCTTGTGTGAGCCTCTCTTCGCCCAATCTGAGGTGGCGCCGTAAATAGCATCGCCACTTAGTGCGATCGGCAGCTTTATCCTCCCATGTTGCTGGATCCATGTCCAGTGCCCTCATATCTCTCTTGCACACATCTTTGAACCTCAGCTGTGGTCGCCCAACTGTTCTCTTGCCCTCTGCTAATTGTCCGTAGAAGATATCTTTTGGGATGCGACCATCATCCATGCGGCGAACATGGCCAAGCCAGCGAAGTCTGCGCTGTCTAAGAAGCGTATACATACTTTGAAGGCCAGCACGTGACAACACCTCGACATTTGTCACTTTATCTTTCCACGAGATGCCGAGGATGCGGCGTAGACACCGCAAATGGAAGGTATTGAGCCTTCTTTCTTGCTTAGCATAGGTCGTCCAGGATAAAGAGAAACTGTCGAACGTTCTTTGAATTTGTTTTGAGGGGAAATTTATGGATTTACCATTGATGCTCCATGCTGTATTATGAACTGTCGTCCCATGATGTCTTCGTGAGTCTGTCTCGTCAATAAATTGTATAACGTTGCCAGGTCTTACAACATTTCCTGACTTCTACGTTGCTGTGGTGTGAGTGACTTATCATAGACACACTTAAAGAACCTATACACATTCGCGTATGTTATATTTCTATAGTCACACACCAGTCGGCCATCTGTAAGCCCGACTTATGCTGATCGCCATTTATCAGCGAAAGTATTAATAACATTTATCTTATTGATGACCCCACCAGTATCTTCAATCAAATAAACCTTTAACAGAAGTGGTGGCCACTATATTAACTTTGTCGAGCCATCCAGCCTGCAGAAGGTGTTACCGCAAACCACAGCGTTAACAAGTTACTCACCCACCACCGGTGTTTTATTGCGACTTCAGTGACAGCATTTAAGAGTGTCTGCGTAAAACACATGTTTTTGAATCGTTGAAAGCAAACTGACAAATGATGTCAGCGATATAGGTGGAAAGTGAGAATAAAGCCAGTGTTCAAGGAAAAGTGGTCTGTAGGAGCGTTTTACTAATACAATGTAACTTCTGTGTGGAAACAGAACGTGTAGGCTTATCTTATAATAAATGGTCGAGATATAAGTGAAAGACACGATATGACATACTCATGGTAACATACTGATGGCGGAATTCATCATCATCATAAAGCGCACCCTCAGATTGCCGTTTGCTAGCGGTAGGCAACCCAGGATCTGTGGAGATCCTTTTTGGAAACAATGAACTCTTTTGAGATCTAAAAAAAGGGTAGTATCATAGTAGATACTGCCGCAGTGGAGTGAAGTGTTGGAGATATCACCATGCTAGGTCCAGCATTGAGAGATGGGGTGACCAGTTACCTCCTCGCTGACATTTCCTTCACAAACTCAAAGAGCAGAGCCAGGTACCCATTTGTAGCTGGGTAGACTGGAGAGTGTCGGTACCGTGATTCGATCCCGGTACCTTTGCCGCCAGAGACCAGCGATTTAAAGATCTACCTTTATAAAATCATGCATGTTCTTGTCTTGGAATGCCTCCCCTTAGCTCAGCAGTAGTGGTCCAACAGTGGCCAAAACTCAAGAGTATATAATATTGGCCTTCAAAGGTGTCTACCTTCGCACAAGATTACTCTTGGCAGCGTTGTAGATAGAAGGAAAATGATGCTTCTATCTCGAGGTAGTTTTCATAAGATATTTCCGAAGTCAAGTGTCTTCACTAAAACTTGGTTTGAGGATTTATATAAAAAAAAAATGTTTGTCCGTTTGCTGCTTCCTTTTAATCAGAACTTAACTGACCTAAGTGAGCCCTGCTGCCGTGGTTTCGTCAATTCTTTGGTGATGAAGGCACTTCTTCACACAACGCGTCCACTGTAGGTGGTTAGTGCTGATTCCCTGCTTTTAACTCACGCCTAGTGACGTCGAAACTTCAGTCTTGCAGCTTCGTACCGCGAACTGTCTGGTAGCTTCGTTCCACTAACTTTAGACAAAAATAAAAAGAACAAATGCCCCTGCTAAGTACACTTGGTTGAAAGATTAACAGGCGCATTGTCTCGCTGTCCACCCACCAATGTTAGCCTCTCTGAATAATTATATTCTTGAGTATACACATCGTAGCTCAGGGAAGATGATCAGAAACCACCAATATTCTTCTGGGTATTAAACTGGGAAAATATGTGCTTGAACAGCGTGAAAGGCCATGATTTGCTTGAATTACATTTAACAAGGTACATTATTCTCACAAAATGATACTATACATTTGATGCACATGCGATGTAATCGTCAATCACCACTGCTTGTCGTAAATTTTGAGAAGATAATTATTTATGGTCCCGTACAAGCAGAGGAAATGAGTGATAGCTATGTGAGAGGAAGGTGTAAGAGATAGTTCGTGTTTTGACGAGGAGAAAGGGTGTAAGAGAAAGAACGGTGTTGGATGGAGTAATTGCTCTCTATCCAGCCTATCTTTTACGACTCTATTTAAGGTAGACGCACTTTCTCACTTGTATCAAATACGAGTCACACTACACTCACGTACACACAATTTTGTGACAGTAATACGTAGAAGGACACCAACAAACCTATGTAGAAGGGAAGGAGGAGACCAACAAACCTATGTAGAAGGGAAGAAGTACACCAACAAACCTATGTAGAAGGGAAGAAGGAGACCAACAAACCAATGTAGAAGGGAAGAAGGACACCGACAAACCTATGTAGAAGGGAAGAAGGAGACCAACAAACCTATGTAGAAGGGAAGAAGGAGACCAACAAACCTATGTAAAAGGGAAGAATGAGACCGACAAACCTATGTAGAATGGAAGAAGGACACCGACAAACCTATGTAGAAGGGAAGAAGGAGACCAACAAACCTATGTAGAACTGAAAAATGAGACCAACAAACCTATGTAGAAGGGAAGAAGGAGACCGACAAATCTATGTAGAAGGGAAGAATGAGACCAACAAACCTATGTAGAAGGGAAGAATGAGACCAACAAACCTATGCAGAAGGGAAGAAGGAGACCAACAAACCCGTAGAAGGGAAGAAGTAGACCAACAAACCTATGTAGAAGGGAAGAAGTAGACCAACAAACCTATGTAGAAGGGAAGAAGTAGACCATCAAACTTATGTAGAAGGGAAGAAGTAGACCAACAAACCTAAGTAGAAGGGAAGAAGCAGACCATCAAACTTATGTAGAAGGGAAGGAGACCAACAAACCTATGTAGAAGAGAAGAAGTAGACGAACAAACCTATGTAGAAGGGAAGAAGTAGACCAACAAACCTATGTAGAAGGGAAGAAGGAAACCAACAAACCTATGTAGAAGGGAATAAGGAGACCAACAAACCTATATAGAAGGGAGGAAGGAGACCAACAAACCTATGTAGAAGAGAAGAAGGAGGCCAACACACCTGTGTAGAAGGGAAGATGGAGACCAACAACCCTATGTAGAAGGGAAGAAGTAGACCAACAAACCTATGTAGAAGGGAGGAAGGAGACCAACAAACCTATGTAGAAGGAGACCACCAAACCTATGTAGAGGGGAAGAAGGAGACCAACAAACCTACGTAGAAGGGAAGAAGGAGACCAAAAAACATATGTAGAAGGCAGGAAGGAGACCAAAAAACTTATGTAGAAGGAGACCAACAAACCTATGTAGAAGGGAAGAAGGAGATCAACAAACCTACGTAGAAGGTAAGAAGGAGACCAACAAACCTACGTAGAAGGGAAGAAGGAGACCAACAAACCTACGTAGAAGGTAAGAAGGAGACCAACAAACCTACGTAGAAGGGAAGAAGGAGACCAACAAACCTACGTAGAAGGTAAGAAGGAGACCAACAAACCTATGTAGAAGGGAAGAAAGAGACCAACAATTCTATGTAGAAGGGACGAAGGAGACCAACAAACCTATGTAGAAGGGAAGAATGAGACCAACAAAAATATGTAGAAGGGAAGAAGGAGACTAACAAACCTATGTAGAAGGGAAGAAGGAGACGAACAAACCTATGTAGAAGGGAAGAAGGAGACCAACAAACCTATGTAGAAGGAAAGAAGTAGACCAACAAACCTATATAGAAGGGAAGAAGGAGACCAACAAACCTATGTAGAAGGGAAGAAGGAGACCAACAAACCTATGCAGAAGGAGACCAACAAACCTATGTAGAAGGGAAGAAGGAAACCAACAAACCTATGTGTAGAATAGTATAAAATGATAACTATTTAGTGGTGTATCGTGTCTCTGCAGTTACCAGGCATGCTGTAAGGTACTGCTTTCATTCTCCTTACGCAAACCAGTGGCGAATCTGATGGAGGCTCCAGGGGGAGCAAAGGTCAACTCAACCAACGCAGGGTTGTATCTAGTGGCCATGTTGATGTAGTGTGTGAGTGGAAAATACGCGAAAGGTGTACTGTTCGATGTAGTTGACACTTGATAATGTTTCACTCACACTCTTGTACAAGTCAATGATGTTAGGAACCGCTGTTGACGTTTCTATGCTTTTAATAATGACGCACACACTTGGACAGCACGGAATACAGTCATGAGTATGTTGACATAGCAAATCATTAGGCAGTAGAATAGTAGTACGTTTCATGTAGCATTCAATATAAAATAGTCACTCAATGTTCTGGCGGACTATTGCCATATCCCCTGACTGACGGAACGCATCAGTGGGTATGTGTGTGTAAACATACAAAGAGTTCACTGGACGAACCTTTTCTTTGGCTAAGTTCTCCAGCTGTATATATTAAATATTTAGGTAACCAAGTTAAACCACGATAGGGGTTTTAATCTTAATGAGATCTCCGTGCCACTGTCCGAATAATAAGATTCCTGATCCGTTCTCTGGACAGTGATCCATAATGATGACAGGAATACAACATGGCTTCCTTCCCTGAGTTTTCGCTCACTCGCCCAGCGGGAGGATAATCATAAGCCAGAGTTAATTCATAACTTGTATATATAGACTTTCCTAGAGTTTCCATACAGTCCCTTAGTCAGAAGGTTGCTTCATAAAGACATAAGCGCTGATAGAACCTGTCATCTTCATCAATCTATATTTAAACGACCAACGATGCTCGAAAATACGATGTTTCATCTAGGTCTAACCATAAGGAGATCATCAAAGGAAAAAGGGTCTGGCTTTACCTGGAGTCCGAATCTAAACATAATGAAATACATGAGAAGAGTCTCTGAGATAACACTCCCGCAGAGACATTCCTTCCTTATGGAAAAATCATCCACAAATCACTTTTAACCTTTAACAGAACCAGCCCTAGAAAACACACACCCGACCATTACGACCAGCTTCTTCGGAACTCTCTACAACTCTCTAGGACAACGGATACCTCCGCCAGAGTTCGGTATAGTCCGACCTTAGCATACGAAGATATACAATATAGGACTGAATCTTCTTGTACTAGACAAGTAATACATATAAATTCAGGCCATAAACTTATTGAACAAGATCAATCTATTTTCTGGCCCTAACAAACGAGAACTGACATGACTTCCATATTCATACGCCGAATCAATATCAAGAGAGATCATCCATATAATCAAACATATAAATCAATCATGGATTATCTCGCTTTCCCAAGGGAAGCATTTTCGTACACAAATAAATACAAATATATATTTTCCCTATTAAATAGACATATCGTATTTTTGTAATCTGTGCATTCAAAAATATGTATGCAACACTATGTAGAAGGGAGGAAGGAGACCACCAAACCTATGTAGGGGGGAAGAAGGAGACCAACAAATCTATGTAGGGGGGGGGGAAGAAGGAGACCAACAAACCTATGTAGAAGGGAGGAAGGAGTCCAACAAACCTATGTAGAAGGAGACCAACAAACCTATGTAGAAGGGAAGAAGGAGACCAACAAACCTATGTAGAACGGAGGAAGGAGACAAACAAACCTATGTAGCAGGGAGGAAGGAGACCAACAAACCTATGTAGAAGGAAAGAAGGAGACCAACAAACATATGTAGAAGGGAAGAAGGAGACCAACACATCTATGTAGAAGGGAAGAAGGACATGGACAAACCTATGTAGAAGGGAAGAAGGACACCAACAAACCTA
>JAMPIV010010879.1:0-75884 GCA_024509875.1 Oreohelix idahoensis | reverse complement strand
ATCCTGCTAAGTGAACAGCAAACAGCACAGAGGTGGAAGATCCTGCTAACTGGACAGTAAACTGTAAGATCAGATGTGGAAGATCCTGCTAACTGGACAGTAAAAAGTAGATCAGAGGTGGAAGATCCTGCTAACTGGACAGCAAACAGTAGCCCAGAGATCGAAGATCCTGCTAACTTCTTGACAGTGAACAGTAGCCCAGAGGTCGAAGATCCATCTAACTGGTCAGCAAATCGCCCAGAGGCTGAAGATCCTGCTAATTGGAAAGCACACTGTAGACCAGAAGTCGAAGATCCTGCTAACTGGAGAGCAAACAGTAGCGCAGAGGGCATAGATCCTGCTAACTGGAAAGCAAACAGCCCAGAGCTGGAAGATCGTGCTAACTGGACAGCAAACTGTTGAAGAGAAGTCTAAGATCCTGCTAACTAAATAGCAAACAGTAGCCCAGCGTTCGAAGATCCTGCTAACTAGACAGCACACAGCAGCCCAGAGGTCGAAGATCTTCTAACTGGACAGCAAACAGTAGCCCAGAGGTCGAAGATCCTGCTAATTGGACAGGAAACAGACCAGTGGTCGAAGATCCTGCTAACTGGACAGCAAACAGTAGCCCAGAGGTAGAAGATCCTGCTAACTGGACAGCAAACAGTAGACCAGAGGTCGAAGATCCTGTTAAATGGACAGCAAACAGTAGACCAGAGGTCGAAGATCCTGCTAACTGGACAGCAAATTGCACACAGGTTGAAGATCGTGCTAATTGGAATGCAAACTGTAGACCAGAAGTGAAAGATCCTGCTAACTGGACAGCAAACAGTAGCATAGAGGGCAGAGATCCTGCTAACTGGACAGCAAACTGTAGATCAGATGTGGAAGATCCTGCTAAGTGAACAGCAAACAGCACAGAGGTGGAAGATCCTGCTAACTGGACAGCAAACTGTAGATCAGATGTGGAAGATCCTGCTAAGTGAACAGCAAACAGCACAGAGGTGGAAGATCCTGCTAACTGGAATGCAAACTGTAGAACAGAAGTGGAATATCTTGCTAACTGGACAGCAAAAAGTAGCCCAGAGATCGAAGATCCTGCTAACAGAAAACAGTAGACAGAGAGGTCGAAAGATCCTGCTAACTGGTCAGCAAACAGTAGCCCAGAGGCTGAAGATCCTGCTAACTGGAAAGCAAACAGTAGACCAGAGTCGAAGATCCTGCTAACTGGACAGCAAACAGTAGCAGAGGTTGGAGAGATCCTGCTATAAGATCCTGCTAACTGGAAGCAAACAGTAGCCAGAGCTGGAAGATCCTGCTAACTGGACAGCAAACAGTAGTGTTGAGAGAAGTCTAAGATCCTGCTAACTAAATAGCAAACAGTAGCCCAGAGGTCGAAGATCCTGCTAACTGGACAGCAAACAGTAGCCCAGCGGTCGAAGATCCTGCTAAATGAACAGCAAACAGTAGCCCAGAAGTTGAAGATTCTGCTAACTGGACAGCAAACAGAACAGAGATGGAAGATCCTGCTAACTGGGCAGCAAACAGTAGACCAGAGGTCGAAGATCCTGCTAATTGGAAAGCACACTGTAGACCAGAAGTCGAAGATCCTGCTAACTGGAGAGCAAACAGTAGCGCAGAGGGCATAGATCCTGCTAACTGGACAGCAAACAATAGCCCAGATTTCAAAGATCCTGCATACTGGACAGCAAATTGTACACAGGTTGAAGATCGTGCTAATTGGAATGCAAACTGTAGACCAGAAGTGAAAGATCCTGCTAAGTAGACAGCAAACAGTAGCATAGAGGGCAGAGATCCTGCTAACTGGACAGCAAACTGTAGATCAGATGTGGAAGATCCTGCTAAGTGAACAGCAAACAGCACAGAGGTGGAAGATCCTGCTAACTGGACAGTAAACTGTAAGATCAGATGTGGAAGATCCTGCTAAGTGAACAGCAAACAGCACAGAGGTGGAAGATCCTGCTAATTGGAATGCAAACTGTAGAACAGAAGTGGAATATCTTGCTAACTGGACAGTAAAAAGTAGATCAGAGGTGGAAGATCCTGCTAACTGGACAGCAAACAGTAGCCCAGAGATCGAAGATCCTGCTAACTGGACAGCAAACAGTAGCCCAGAGGTCGAAGATCCATCTAACTGGTCAGCAAATCGCCCAGAGGCTGAAGATCCTGCTAATTGGAAAGCACACTGTAGACCAGAAGTCGAAGATCCTGCTAACTGGAGAGCAAACAGTAGCGCAGAGGGCATAGATCCTGCTAACTGGAAAGCAAACAGCCCAGAGCTGGAAGATCGTGCTAACTGGACAGCAAACTGTTGAAGAGAAGTCTAAGATCCTGCTAACTGGACAGCAAACAGTAGCCCAGAGGTCGAAGATCCTGCTAACTGGACAGCAAACAGCAGCCCAGAGGTCGAAGATCTTCTAACTGGACAGCAAACAGTAGCCCAGAGGTCGAAGATCCTGCTAATTGGACAGCAAACAGTAGCCCAGAGGTCGAAGATCCTGCTAACTGGACAGTAAAAAGTAGATCAGAGGTGGAAGATCCTGCTAACTGGACAGCACACAGTAGCCCAGAGATCGAAGATCCTGCTAACTTGACAGTGAACAGTAGCCCAGAGGTCGAAGATCCATCTAACTGGTCAGCAAATCGCCCAGAGGCTGAAGATCCTGCTAATTGGAAAGCACACTGTAGACCAGAAGTCGAAGATCCTGCTAACTGGAGAGCAAACAGTAGCGCAGAGGGCATAGATCCTGCTAACTGGAAAGCAAACAGCCCAGAGCTGGAAGATCGTGCTAACTGGACAGCAAACTGTTGAAGAGAAGTCTAAGATCCTGCTAACTAAATAGCAAACAGTAGCCCAGCGTTCGAAGATCCTGCTAACTAGACAGCACACAGCAGCCCAGAGGTCGAAGATCTTCTAACTGGACAGCAAACAGTAGCCCAGAGGTCGAAGATCCTGCTAATTGGACAGGAAACAGACCAGTGGTCGAAGATCCTGCTAACAGGGCAGCAAAGAGTAGCCCAGAGGTAGAAGATCCTGCTAACTGGACAGCAAACAGTAGACCAGAGGTCGAAGATCCTGTTAAATGGACAGCAAACAGTAGACCAGAGGTCGAAGATCCTGCTAACTGGACAGCAAACAATAGCCCAGATTTCAAAGATCCTGCATACTGGACAGCAAATTGTACACAGGTTGAAGATCGTGCTAATTGGAATGCAAACTGTAGACCAGAAGTGAAAGATCCTGCTAAATAGACAGGCAAACAGTAGCATAGAGGGCAGAGATCCTGCTAACTGGACAGCAAACTGTAGATCAGATGTGGAAGATCCTGCTAAGTGAACAGCAAACAGCACAGAGGTGGAAGATCCTGCTAACTGTACAGTAAACTGTAAGATCAGATGTGGAAGATCCTGCTAAGTGAACAGCAAACAGCACAGAGGTGGAAGATCCTGCTAATTGGAATGCAAACTGTAGAACAGAAGTGGAATATCTTGCTAACTGGACAGTAAAAAGTAGATCAGAGGTGGAAGATCCTGCTAACTGGACAGCAAACAGTAGCCCAGAGATCGAAGATCCTGCTAACTTGACAGTGAACAGTAGCCCAGAGGTCGAAGATCCATCTAACTGGTCAGCAAATCGCCCAGAGGCTGAAGATCCTGCTAATTGGAAAGCACACTGTAGACCAGAAGTCGAAGATCCTGCTAACTGGAGAGCAAACAGTAGCGCAGAGGGCATAGATCCTGCTAACTGGAAAGCAAACAGCCCAGAGCTGGAAGATCGTGCTAACTGGACAGCAAACTGTTGAAGAGAAGTCTAAGATCCTGCTAACTAAATAGCAAACAGTAGCCCAGCGTTCGAAGATCCTGCTAACTAGACAGCACACAGCAGCCCAGAGGTCGAAGATCTTCTAACTGGACAGCAAACAGTAGCCCAGAGGTCGAAGATCCTGCTAATTGGACAGGAAACAGACCAGTGGTCGAAGATCCTGCTAACAGGGCAGCAAAGAGTAGCCCAGAGGTAGAAGATCCTGCTAACTGGACAGCAAACAGTAGACCAGAGGTCGAAGATCCTGTTAAATGGACAGCAAACAGTAGACCAGAGGTCGAAGATCCTGCTAACTGGACAGCAAACAATAGCCCAGATTTCAAAGATCCTGCATACTGGACAGCAAATTGTACACAGGTTGAAGATCGTGCTAATTGGAATGCAAACTGTAGACCAGAAGTGAAAGATCCTGCTAAGTAGACAGCAAACAGTAGCATAGAGGGCAGAGATCCTGCTAACTGGACAGCAAACTAGATCAGATGTGGAAGATCCTGCTAAGTGAACAGCAAACAGCACAGAGGTGGAAGATCCTGCTAAGTGAACAGCAAACAGCACAGAGGTGGAAGATCCTGCTAACTGGACAGCAAACTGTAGATCAGATGTGGAAGATCCTGCTAAGTGAACAGCAAACAGCACAGAGGTGGAAGATCCTGCTAATTGGAATGCAAACTGTAGAACAGAAGTGGAATATCTTGCTAACTGGACAGTAAAAAGTAGATCAGAGGTGGAAGATCCTGCTAACTGGACAGCAAACAGTAGCCCAGAGATCGAAGATCCTGCTAACTTGACAGTGAACAGTAGCCCAGAGGTCGAAGATCCATCTAACTGGTCAGCAAATCGCCCAGAGGCTGAAGATCCTGCTAATTGGAAAGCACACTGTAGACCAGAAGTCGAAGATCCTGCTAACTGGAGAGCAAACAGTAGCGCAGAGGGCATAGATCCTGCTAACTGGAAAGCAAACAGCCCAGAGCTGGAAGATCGTGCTAACTGGACAGCAAACTGTTGAAGAGAAGTCTAAGATCCTGCTAACTAAATAGCAAACAGTAGCCCAGCGTTCGAAGATCCTGCTAACTAGACAGCACACAGCAGCCCAGAGGTCGAAGATCTTCTAACTGGACAGCAAACAGTAGCCCAGAGGTCGAAGATCCTGCTAATTGGACAGGAAACAGACCAGTGGTCGAAGATCCTGCTAACAGGGCAGCAAAGAGTAGCCCAGAGGTAGAAGATCCTGCTAACTGGACAGCAAACAGTAGACCAGAGGTCGAAGATCCTGCTAAATGGACAGCAAACAGTAGACCAGAGGTCGAAGATCCTGCTAACTGGACAGCAAACAATAGCCCAGATTTCAAAGATCCTGCATACTGGACAGCAAATTGTACACAGGTTGAAGATCGTGCTAATTGGAATGCAAACTGTAGACCAGAAGTGAAAGATCCTGCTAAGTAGACAGCAAACAGTAGCATAGAGGGCAGAGATCCTGCTAACTGGACAGCAAACTGTAGATCAGATGTGGAAGATCCTGCTAAGTGAACAGCAAACAGCACAGAGGTGGAAGATCCTGCTAACTGTACAGTAAACTGCAAGATCAGATTGGAAGATCCTGCTAAGTGAACAGCAAACAGCACAGAGGTGGAAGATCCTGCTAATTGGAATGCAAACTGTAGAACAGAAGTGGAATATCTTGCTAACTGGACAGTAAAAAGTAGATCAGAGGTGGAAGATCCTGCTAACTGGACAGCAAACAGTAGCCCAGAGATCGAAGATCCTGCTAACTGGACAGCAAACAGTAGCCCAGAGGTCGAAGATCCTGCTAACTGGACAGCAAACAGTAGCCCAGAGGTCGAAGATCCTGCTAATTGGAAAGCACACTGTAGACCAGAAGTCGAAGATCCTGCTAACTGGAGAGCAAACAGTAGCGCAGAGGGCATAGATCCTGCTAACTGGAAAGCAAACAGCCCAGAGCTGGAAGATCCTGCTAACTGGACAGCAAACAGTAGCCCAGAGATCGAAGATCCTGCTAACTGGACAGCAAACTGTAGAAGAGAAGTCTAAGATCCTGCTAACTAGACTGCACACAGCAGCCCAGCGTTCGAAGGGATATTCAAACTGGACAGCAAACAGTAGCCCAGAGGTCGAAGATCCTGCTAATTGGACAGAAAACAGTAGCCCAGAGGTCGAAGATCCTGCTAACTGGACAGCAAACAGTAGCCCAGATGTCAAAGTCCTGTTAACTGGACAGCAAACAGTAGACCAGAGGTCGAAGATCCTGTTAACTGGACAGCAAACAGTAGACCATAGGTCGAAGATCCTGCTAACTGGACAGCAAACAGTAGCCCAGAGGTCAAAGGTCCTGTTAACTGGACAGCAAACAGTAGAACAGAGGTCGAAGATCCTGCTAACTGGACAGCAAACAGTTGCCCAGAGGTCGAAGATCCTGCTAATTGGACAGCAAACAGCTTAGAGGTCGAAGATCCTGCTAACTGGACAGCAAAAGATCAGTAGCACAGAGTGGCAGATCCTGTTAATTGGAAAGCAAACAGTAGACCAGAGGTCGAAGATCCTGCTAACTGGACAGCAAACAGTAGCCCAGAGGTCGAAGATCCTGCTAACTGGACAGCGAAACGTAGCCCAGAAGTCGAAGATCCTGCTAACTGGACAGCAAACAGCCCAGAGGTCGAAGATCCTGCTAACTGGACAGCAAACAGTCCTAGCAAACAGTAGAACAGAGGTCAAAGGTCCTGGTAACTGGACAGCAAACAGCAGCGCAGCGGTCGAAGATCCTGCTAAACGAACAGCAAACAGTAGCCCAGAGGTCGAAGATCCTGCTAACTGGACAGCAAACAATAGTCCAGAGGTCGAAGATGCTGCTAACTGAACAGCAAACAGCCAGAGGTGAAAGATCCTGCTAACTGGACAGCAAATAGTAGACCAGCGGTCGAAGATCCTGCTAAAGATCTGGAACAGCAAACAAACAGTAGACCAGAGTCGAAGATCCTGCTAACTGGACAGCAAACAGTAGCCCAGAGGTCGCAGATCTTCTAACTGGACAGCAAACAGTAGCCCAGACGTCGAAGATCCTGCTAACTGGACAGCAAACAGTAGCCCAGAGGTCGAAGATCCTGCTAACTGGAAAGCAAACAGTAGCCCAGAGGTGGAAGATCCTGCTAACTGAACAGCAAACAGTAGCACAGATCTCGAAGATCCTGCTAACTGTACAGCAAACAGTAGCCCAGAAGTGGCAGATCCTGCTAACTGGACAGCAAACAGTAGCCCAGCGGTCTAAGACTCTGCTAAATGCACATCAACCAGTAGCCCAGAGGTCGAAGATCCTGCTAACTGGACAGAACACAGTAGCCCAGAGGTCGAAGATCCTGCTAACTGGACAGCAAACAGTGCTAACTGGACAGCAAAGTAGACCAGAGGTCGAAGATCATGCTGACTGGACAGCAAACAGTAGCCCAGAGGTCGAAGATCCTGCTAACTGGACAGCAAACAGTAGACCAGAGGTCGAAGATCCTGCTAACTGGATAGCAAACAGTAGCCCAGAGGGGTAAGATCCTACTAACTGGACAGCAAACAGTAGCCCAGAGGTCGAAGATCCTGTTAACTGGACAGCAAACAGTAGACCAGAGGTCGAAGATCCTGCTAACTGGAAAGCAAACAGTAGACCAGAGGTCGAAGATCCTGTTAAATGGAAAGCAAACAGTAGACCAGAGGTCGAAGATCCTGCTAACTGGAAAGCAAACAGCCCCCAAGAGGTGACAGAACCTGCTAACTGGACAGCAAACAGTAGCCCAGAGGTGAAGATCCTGCTAACTGGACAGCAAACAGTAGACCAGAGGTCGAAGATCCTGCTAACTGGACAGCAAACAGTAGCCCAGAGGTCGAAGATCCTGCTAACTGGACAGCAAACCGTAGCCCAGAGGTCAAAGGTCCTGGTAACTGGACAGCAAACAGTAGACCAGAGGTCGAAGATCCTGCTAACTGGAAACAAACTGTAGGCCAGAGGTCGAAGATCCTGCTAACTGAACAGCAAACAGCCCAGAGGTCAAAGATCCTGCTAACTGGACAGCAAACAACACACCAGAGGTGGAAGATCCTGCTAACTGGACAGCAAACAGTAGCCCAGAGGTCGAAGATCCGGCTAACTGGACAGCAAACAGTAGAGCAGAGGTTGAAGATCCTGCTAACTGGACAGCAAACAGTAGACAAAAAGTGAAAGATCCTGCTAACTGGATAGCAAACAGTAGCCGAGAGGTCGTTAATCCTGCTAACTGGACAGCAAACAGTAACCCAGAGGTCGAAGATCCAGCTAACTGGACAGCAAACAGCCCAGAGGTTGAAGGTCCTGCTAACTGGACAGCAAATAGTAAGCAAGAAGTGAAAGGTCCTGCTAACTGGACAGCAAACAGTAGCCTAGCAGTCGAAGATCCTGCTAACTGGACAGCAAACAGTAGCCCAGACGTCGAAGCTCCTGCTAACTGGACAGCAAACAGTAGCACAGCGGTGGAAGATCCTGCTAACTGGACAGCAAACAAGAGTCAAGATCAGCTAACTGACAAACAGTACAAAAAAGATCTGTAGAAGATCCTGAAAGATCCTGCTAACTGGACAGCAAACAGTAGTAGACAGAGAGTCGAAGATCCTGCTAACTGGACAGCAAACAGTAGCCCAGAGGTCGAAGATCCTGCTAACTGGCCAGTAAACAGTAGCCCAGAGGATGAAGATCCTGCTAACTGGACAGCAGCAAACAGTAGCCCACAGGTCGAAGATCCTGCTAACTGGACATCAAACAGTAGACCAGATGTCGAAGATCCTGCTAACTGGACTGCAAACAGTAGCACAAAGGTCATAGGTCCTGCTAACTGGACTTAAAACAGTAGCCCAGAAGTGGAAGACCCTGCTAACTGGACAGAAAAAAGTAGCCCCGAAGTGGAAGATCCTGCTAAATATACAGCAAACAGTAGCCTAACGGTCGAAGATCCTGCTAACTGGACAGCAAACAGTAGACCAGAGGTCGAAGATCCTGTTAACTGGATAGCAAACAATAGTCCAGAGGTCGAAGATCCTGCTAACTGGACAGAAAACAGCAGAGGAGCGGACGAAGATCCGGTGAACTGGACAGCAAACAGTAGAATAGATGTGGAAGATCCTGCTAACTGGACAGCAAACAGTAGATAGAGAGGTCGAAGATCCTGCTAACTGGACAGCAAACAGTAGAGCAGAGAGTCGAAGATCCTGCTAACTGGACAGCAAAAACAGTAGCCCAGAGGTCGAAGATCCTGTTAACTGGACAGCAAACTGTAGTCCAGAGGTCGAAGATCCTGCTAACTGGACAGCAAACAGTAGACCAGAGTCGAAGATTCTGCTAACTGGACAGCAAACAGTAGCCCAGAGGTCAAAGGTAATGCTAACTAGACAGCAAACAGTAGCCCAGAGGTAAGAGCTCCTGCTAACTGGATAGCAAACAGTAGCCCAGCGGTCGATTATCCTGCTAACTGGACAGCAAACAGTAGCCCAGCGGTCGAAGATCCTGCTAACTGGACAGCAAACAGTAGCCCAGCAGTCGAAGATCCTGCTAACTGGACAGCAAACAGTAGCCCAGAGGTCGAAGATCCTGCTAATTGGACAGCAAACAGTAGAACAGAGGTCGAAGATCCTGCTAACTGGACAGCAAACAGTAGCCCAGAGGTCGAAGATCCTGCTAACTGGACAGCAAACAGTAGACCAGAGGTCGAAGATCCTGTTAAATGGACAGCAAACAGTAGACCAGAGGTCGAAGATCCTGCTAACTGGACAGCAAACAGTAGCCCAGAGGTCGAAGATCCTGCTAATTGGACAGCAAATTGTAGACGAGAGGTTAAAGATCCTGTTAATTGGAAGCAAACAGTAGACCAGAAGTGAAGATCCTGCTAAACTGGACAGCAAAGCAAACAGTAGCCTAGAGGGCATAGATCCTGCTAACTGGACAGCAAACATCAGCCCAGAGGTCGAAGATCCTGCTAAGTGGACAGCAAACAGTAGAACAGCGGTCGAAGATCCTGCTTACTGGACAGCAAAGATGCTCAGAGGTGGAAGATCCTGCTAACTGGACAGCAAACTGTAGATCAGATGTGGAAGATCCTGCTAATTGGAATGCAAACTGTAGAACAGAAGTGGAATATCTTGCTAACTGGACAGTAAAAAGTAGATCAGAGGTGGAAGATCCTGCTAACTGGACAGCAAACAGCACAGAGGTGGAAGATCCTGCTAACTGGACAGCAAACAGTAGCCCAGAGATCGAAGATCCTGCTAACTTGACAGTGAACAGTAGCCCAGAGGTCGAAGATCCATCTAACTGGTCAGCAAATCGCCCAGAGGCTGAAGATCCTGCTAATTGGAAAGCACACTGTAGACCAGAAGTCGAAGATCCTGCTAACTGGAGAGCAAACAGTAGCGCAGAGGGCATAGATCCTGCTAACTGGAAAGCAAACAGCCCAGAGCTGGAAGATCGTGCTAACTGGACAGCAAACTGTTGAAGAGAAGTCTAAGATCCTGCTAACTAAATAGCAAACAGTAGCCCAGCGTTCGAAGATCCTGCTAACTAGACAGCACACAGCAGCCCAGAGGTCGAAGATCTTCTAACTGGACAGCAAACAGTAGCCCAGAGGTCGAAGATCCTGCTAATTGGACAGGAAACAGACCAGTGGTCGAAGATCCTGCTAACAGGGCAGCAAAGAGTAGCCCAGAGGTAGAAGATCCTGCTAACTGGACAGCAAACAGTAGACCAGAGGTCGAAGATCCTGTTAAATGGACAGCAAACAGTAGACCAGAGGTCGAAGATCCTGCTAACTGGACAGCAAACAATAGCCCAGATTTCAAAGATCCTGCATACTGGACAGCAAATTGTACACAGGTTGAAGATCGTGCTAATTGGAATGCAAACTGTAGACCAGAAGTGAAAGATCCTGCTAAGTAGACAGCAAACAGTAGCATAGAGGGCAGAGATCCTGCTAACTGGACAGCAAACTGTAGATCAGATGTGGAAGATCCTGCTAAGTGAACAGCAAACAGCACAGAGGTGGAAGATCCTGCTAACTGGACAGTAAACTGTAGATCAGATGTGGAAGATCCTGCTAAGTGAACAGCAAACAGCACAGAGGTGGAAGATCCTGCTAATTGGAATGCAAACTGTAGAACAGAAGTGGAATATCTTGCTAACTGGACAGTAAAAAGTAGATCAGAGGTGGAAGATCCTGCTAACTGGACAGCAAACAGTAGCCCAGAGATCGAAGATCCTGCTAACTTGACAGAAGTGGAATATCTTGCTAACTGGACAGTAAAAAGTAGATCAGAGGTGGAAGATCCTGCTAACTGGACAGCAAACTGTAGACCAGAAGTCGAAGATCCTGCTAACTGGAGAGCAAACAGTAGCGCAGAGGGCATAGATCCTGCTAACTGGAAAGCAAACAGCCCAGAGCTAGAAGATCGTGCTAACTGGACAGCAAACTGTTGAAGAGAAGTCTAAGATCCTGCTAACTGGACAGCAAACAGTAGACCAGAGGTCGAAGATCCTGTTAAATGGACAGCAAACAGTAGACCAGAGGTCGAAGATCCTGCTAACTGAACAGCAAACAGCACAGAGGTAGACGATCCTGTTAACTGGACAGCAAACAGTAGATCAGTGGTGGAGGATCTTGCTAACTGGACAGCAAATAGTAGCCCAGAGGTCGAAGATTCTGCTAAGTGAACATCAAACAGCGCAGAGGTGGAAGATCCTGCTAACTGGACAGCAAACAGTAGCCCAGAGGTCGAAGATCCTGCTAACTGGACAGCAAACAGTAGCCCAGAGGTCGAAGATCCTGCTAACTAGACAGCAAACAGCAGCCCAGAGGTCGAAGATCCTGCTAACTGGATAGGAAACAGTAGCCCAGAGGTCGAGGATCCTGCTAATTGGACAGCAAACAGTAGAACAAAGGTCGAAGATCCTGCTAACTGGACAGCAAACAGTAGCCCAGAGGTCGAAGATCTTGCTAACTGGACAGCGAACAGTAGAAAAGAGGTCGAAGATCCAGTTAACTGGACAGCAAACAGTAGACCAGAGGTCGAAGATCCTGCTAACTGGACAGCAAACAATAGCCCAGATTTCAAAGATCCTGCATACTGGACAGCAAATTGTACACAGGTTGAAGATCGTGCTAATTGGAATGCAAACTGTAGACCAGAAGTGAAAGATCCTGCTAAGTAGACAGCAAACAGTAGCATAGAGGGCAGAGATCCTGCTAACTGGACAGCAAACTGTAGATCAGAGGTGGAAGATCCTGTTAAGTGGACAGCAAACAGCCCAGAGGTGGAAGATCGTGCTAACTGGACAGATAACTGTAGACCAGAAGTTGACGATCCTGCTAACTGAACAGCAAACAGTAGAACAGAGGTCGAAGATCCTGCTAACTGGACAGCAAACAGTTGCCCAGAGGTCGAAGATCCTGCTAATTGGACAGAAAACCGAAAGCTCAGATGTAGAAGATCCTCCTAACTGGACAGCAAACAGTAGATCAGAGGTCGAAGATCCTGCTAACTGGACAGCAAACAGTAGACCAGAGTCGAAGATCCTGCTAACTGGACTGGACAGCAAACAGTAGCCCAGAGGTCGAAGATCCTGCTAACTGGACAGCAAACAGTAACAGCAGAGGTGAAGATCCTGCTAATTGAAGATCAGCTAACCAGGACAAATCCTGCTAACTGTAGACAGACAGTAGAAGAGGGTCAAGAGATCCTGTTAACTGGACAGCAAAAAGTAGACCAGAGGTGGAAGATCCGCTTACTGGACAGCAAACTTTGGACCAGAAGTGGAAGATCCTGATAACTGGACAGCAAACTCTAGCCCAGAGGTCGAAGATCCTGCTACCTAGACAGCAAACAGTAGCACAGAGGTCGCAGATCCTGCTAACTGAACAGCAAACAGTGGCCTAGAGTTCGAAGATCCTGCTAACTGGACAGCGAACAATAGCCCAGAGGTCAAAGATCCTGCTAACTGGGCAGCAAACAGTAGCCCAGAGGTGGAAGATCCTGCTAACTGGACAGCAAACTGTAGAAGAGAAGTCTAAGATCCTGCTAACTGGACAGCAAACAGTAGCCCAGCAGTCGAAGATCCTGCTAACTGGACAGCAAACAGCAGCCCAGAGGTCAAAGATCCTGCTAACTGGACAGCAAACAGTAGCACAGAGGTCGAAGATCCTGCTAATTGGACAGCAAACAGTAGAACAGAGGTCGAAGATCCTGCTAACTGGAATGCAAACAGTACCCCAGAGGTAGAAGATCATGCTAACTGGACAGCAAACAGTAGCCCAGAGGTCAAAGATCCTGCTAACTGGACAGCAAACAGTAGATCAGAGGTCGAAGATCCTGCTAACTGGACAGCAAACAGTAGCCCAGAGATCGAAGATCCTGCTAACTGGACAGCAAACAGTAGCCCAGAGGTCGAAGATCCTGCTAACTGGACAGCAAACAGTAGCCCAGAGGCTGAAGATCCTGCTAATTGGAAAGCAAACTGTAGACCAGAAGTCGAAGATCCTGCTAACTGGAGAGCAAACAGTAGCGCAGAGGGCATAGATCCTGCTAACTGGAAAGCAAACAGCCCAGAGCTGGAAGATCGTGCTAACTGGACAGCAAACTGTTGAAGAGAAGTCTAAGATCCTGCTAACTGGACAGCAAACAGTAGCCCAGAGTTCGAAGATCCTGCTTAGTGGACAGCAAACAGTAGACCAAAGGTCGAAGATCCTGCTAACTGGACAGCAAACAGTAGCCCAGAGGTCGAAGATCCTGCTAATTGGACAGCAAACAGTAGAACAGAGGTCGAAGATCCTGCTAACTGGACAGCAAACAGTAGCCCAGAGGTAGAAGATCCTGCTAACTGGACAGCAAACAGTAGACCAGAGGTCGAAGATCCTGCTAACTGGACAGCAAACAGTAGACCAGAGGTCGAAGATCCTGCTAACTGGACAGCAAACAGTAGCCCAGAGGTCGAAGATCCTGCTAACTGGACAGCAAATTGTACACAGGTTGAAGATCGTGCTAATTGGAATGCAAACTGTAGACCAGAAGTGAAAGATCCTGCTAAGTAGACAGCAAACAGTAGCATAGAGGGCAGAGATCCTGCTAACTGGACAGCAAACTGTAGATCAGATGTGGAAGATCCTGCTAAGTGAACAGCAAACAGCACAGCGGTGGAAGATCCTGCTAACTGGACAGCAAACTGTAGATCAGATGTGGAAGATCCTGCTAAGTGAACAGCAAACAGCACAGAGGTGGAAGATCCTGCTAATTGGAATGCAAACTGTAGAACAGAAGTGGAATATCTTGCTAACTGGACAGTAAACAGTAGATCAGAGGTGGAAGATCCTGCTAACTGGACAGCAAACAGTAGCCCAGAGGTCGAAGATCCTGCTAACTGGACAGCAAACAGTAGCCCAGAGGTCGAAGATCCTGCTAACTGGACAGTAAAAAGTAGATCAGAGGTGGAAGATCCTGCTAACTGGACAGCAAACTGTAGACCAGAAGTCGAAGATCCTGCTAACTGGAGAGCAAACAGTAGCGCAGAGGGCATAGATCCTGCTAACTGGAAAGCAAACAGCCCAGAGCTGGAAGATCGTGCTAACTGGACAGCAAACTGTTGAAGAGAAGTCTAAGATCCTGCTAACTGGACAGCAAACAGTAGACCAGAGGTCGAAGATCCTGCTAGATCCTGCTAACTGGACAGCAAACAGTAGCCCAGAGGTAGAAGATCCTGCTAACTGGACAGCAAACAGTAGACCAGAGGTCGAAAATCCTGTTAAATGGACAGCAAACAGTAGATCAGAGGTCGAAGATCCTGCTAACTGGACACCAAACAATAGCCCAGAGGTGGAAGATCCTGCTAAGTGAACAGCAAACAGCACAGAGGTGGAAGATCCTGCTAACTGGACAGTAAAAAGTAGATCAGAGGTGGAAGATCCTGCTAACTGGACAGCAAACAGTAGCCCAGAGATCGAAGATCCTGCTAACTTGACAGTGAACAGTAGCCCAGAGGTCGAAGATCCATCTAACTGGTCAGCAAATCGCCCAGAGGCTGAAGATCCTGCTAATTGGAAAGCACACTGTAGACCAGAAGTCGAAGATCCTGCTAACTGGAGAGCAAACAGTAGCGCAGAGGGCATAGATCCTGCTAACTGGACAGCAAACTGTTGAAGAGAAGTCTAAGATCCTGCTAACTAAATAGCAAACAGTAGCCCAGCGTTCGAAGATCCTGCTAACTAGACAGCACACAGCAGCCCAGAGGTCGAAGATCTTCTAACTGGACAGCAAACAGTAGCCCAGAGGTCGAAGATCCTGCTAATTGGACAGGAAACAGACCAGTGGTCGAAGATCCTGCTAACAGGGCAGCAAAGAGTAGCCCAGAGGTAGAAGATCCTGCTAACTGGACAGCAAACAGTAGACCAGAGGTCGAAGATCCTGTTAAATGGACAGCAAACAGTAGACCAGAGGTCGAAGATCCTGCTAACTGGACAGGAAACAGACCAGAGGTCGAAGATCCTGCTAACTGGACAGCAAATCAATAGCCCAGATTTCAAAGATCCTGCATACTGGACAGCAAATTGTACACAGGTTGAAGATCGTGCTAATTGGAATGCAAACTGTAGACCAGAAGTGAAAGATCCTGCTAAGTAGACAGCAAACAGTAGCATAGAGGGCAGAGATCCTGCTAACTGGACAGCAAACTGTAGATCAGATGTGGAAGATCCTGCTAAGTGAACAGCAAACAGCACAGAGGTGGAAGATCCTGCTAACTGTACAGTAAACTGTAAGATCAGATGTGGAAGATCCTGCTAAGTGAACAGCAAACAGCACAGAGGTGGAAGATCCTGCTAATTGGAATGCAAACTGTAGAACAGAAGTGGAATATCTTGCTAACTGGACAGTAAAAAGTAGATCAGAGGTGGAAGATCCTGCTAACTGGACAGCAAACAGTAGCCCAGAGATCGAAGATCCTGCTAACTTGACAGTGAACAGTAGCCCAGAGGTCGAAGATCCATCTAACTGGTCAGCAAAAACCCCCAGAGGCTGAAGATCCTGCTAATTGGAAAGCACACTGTAGACCAGAAGTCGAAGATCCTGCTAACTGGAGAGCAAACAGTAGCGCAGAGGTGGAAGATCCTGCTAACTGGAAAGCAAACAGCCCAGAGCTGGAAGATCGTGCTAACTGGACAGCAAACTGTTGAAGAGAAGTCTAAGATCCTGCTAACTGGATAGCAAACAGTAGCCCAGCGTTCGAAGATCCTGCTAACTAGACAGCACACAGCAGCCCAGAGGTCGAAGATCTTCTAACTGGACAGCAAACAGTAGCCCAGAGGTCGAAGATCCTGCTAATTGGACAGGAAACAGTAGACCAGAGGTCGAAGATCCTGTTAAATGGACAGCAAACAGTAGACCAGAGGTCGAAGATCCTGCTAACTGGACAGCAAACAGTAGCCCAGAGGTCGAAGATCCTGCTAACTGGACAGCAAACAGTAGACCAGAGGTCGAAGATCCTGCTAACTGGACAGCAAACAGTAGACCAGAGGTCGAAGATCCTGCTAACTGGACAGCAAACAACAGCCCAGATTTCAAAGATCCTGCACACTGGACAGCAAATTGTACACAGGTTGAAGATCGTGCTAATTGGAATGCAAACAGTAGACCAGAAGTGAAAGATCCTGCTAAGTAGACAGCAAACAGTAGCATAGAGGGCAGAGATCCTGCTAACTGGACAGCAAACTGTAGATCAGATGTGGAAGATCCTGCTAACTGGACAGCAAACAGTAGCCCAGAGGTCGAAGATCCTGCTAACTGGACAGTAAACTGTAAGATCAGATGTGGAAGATCCTGCTAAGTGAACAGCAAACAGCACAGAGGTGGAAGATCCTGCTAATTGGAATGCAAACTGTAGAACAGAAGTGGAATATCTTGCTAACTGGACAGTAAAAAGTAGATCAGAGGTGGAAGATCCTGCTAACTGGACAGCAAACAGTAGCCCAGAGATCGAAGATCCTGCTAACTTGACAGTGAACAGTAGCCCAGAGGTCGAAGATCCATCTAACTGGTCAGCAAATCGCCCAGAGGCTGAAGATCCTGCTAATTGGAAAGCACACACTGTAGACCAGAAGTCGAAGATCCTGCTAACTGGAGAGCAAACAGTAGCGCAGAGGGCATAGATCCTGCTAACTGGAAAGCAAACAGCCCAGAGCTGGAAGATCGTGCTAACTGGACAGCAAACTGTTGAAGAGAAGTCTAAGATCCTGCTAACTAAATAGCAAACAGTAGCCCAGCGTTCGAAGATCCTGCTAACTAGACAGCACACAGCAGCCCAGAGGTCGAAGATCTTCTAACTGGACAGCAAACAGTAGCCCAGAGGTCGAAGATCCTGCTAATTGGACAGGAAACAGACCAGTGGTCGAAGATCCTGCTAACAGGGCAGCAAAGAGTAGCCCAGAGGTAGAAGATCCTGCTAACTGGACAGCAAACAGTAGACCAGAGGTCGAAGATCCTGTTAAATGGACAGCAAACAGTAGACCAGAGGTCGAAGATCCTGCTAACTGGACAGCAAACAATAGCCCAGATTTCAAAGATCCTGCATACTGGACAGCAAATTGTACACAGGTTGAAGATCGTGCTAATTGGAATGCAAACTGTAGACTAAAGTGAAAGATCCTGCTAAGTAGACAGCAAACAGTAGCATAGAGGGCAGAGATCCTGCTAACTGGACAGCAAACTGTAGATCAGATGTGGAAGATCCTGCTAAGTGAACAGCAAACAGCACAGAGGTGGAAGATCCTGCTAACTGTACAGTAAACTGTAAGATCAGATGTGGAAGATCCTGCTAAGTGAACAGCAAACAGCACAGAGGTGGAAGATCCTGCTAATTGGAATGCAAACTGTAGAACAGAAGTGGAATATCTTGCTAACTGGACAGTAAAAAGTAGATCAGAGGTGGAAGATCCTGCTAACTGGACAGCAAACAGTAGCCCAGAGATCGAAGATCCTGCTAACTTGACAGTGAACAGTAGCCCAGAGGTCGAAGATCCATCTAACTGGTCAGCAAATCGCCCAGAGGCTGAAGATCCTGCTAATTGGAAAGCACACTGTAGACCAGAAGTCGAAGATCCTGCTAACTGGAGAGCAAACAGTAGCGCAGAGGGCATAGATCCTGCTAACTGGAAAGCAAACAGCCCAGAGCTGGAAGATCGTGCTAACTGGACAGCAAACTGTTGAAGAGAAGTCTAAGATCCTGCTAACTGGATAGCAAACAGTAGCCCAGCGTTCGAAGATCCTGCTAACTAGACAGCACACAGCAGCCCAGAGGTCGAAGATCTTCTAACTGGACAGCAAACAGTAGCCCAGAGGTAGAAGATCCTGCTAACTGGACAGCAAACAGTAGACCAGAGGTCGAAGATCCGAGGTAGAAGATCCTGCTAACTGGACAGCAAACAGTAGACCAGAGGTCGAAGATCCTGCTAACTGGACAGCAAACAGTAGACCAGAGGTCGAAGATCCTGCTAACTGGACAGCAAACAGTAGACCAGAGGTCGAAGATCCTGCTAACTGGACAGCAAACAATAGCAAAGATTTCAAAGATCCTGCATACTGGACAGCAATTGTACACAGGTTGAAGATCGTGCTAATTGGAATGCAAACTGTAGACCAGAAGTGAAAGATCCTGCTAAGTAGACAGCAAACAGTAGCATAGAGGGCAGAGATCCTGCTAACTGGACAGCAAACTGTAGATCAGATGTGGAAGATCCTGCTAAGTGAACAGCAAACAGCACAGAGGTGGAAGATCCTGCTAACTGTACAGTAAACTGTAAGATCAGATGTGGAAGATCCTGCTAAGTGAACAGCAAACAGCACAGAGGTGGAAGATCCTGCTAATTGGAATGCAAACTGTAGAACAGAAGTGGAATATCTTGCTAACTGGACAGTAAAAAGTAGATCAGAGGTGGAAGATCCTGCTAACTGGACAGCAAACAGTAGCCCAGAGATCGAAGATCCTGCTAACTTGACAGTGAACAGTAGCCCAGAGGTCGAAGATCCATCTAACTGGTCAGCAAATCGCCCAGAGGCTGAAGATCCTGCTAATTGGAAAGCACACTGTAGACCAGAGTCGAAGATCCTGCTAACTGGAGAGCAAACAGTAGCGCAGAGGGCATAGATCCTGCTAACTGGAAAGCAAACAGCCCAGAGCTGGAAGATCGTGCTAACTGGACAGCAAACTGTTGAAGAGAAGTCTAAGATCCTGCTAACTAAATAGCAAACAGTAGCCCAGCGTTCGAAGATCCTGCTAACTAGACAGCACACAGCAGCCCAGAGGTCGAAGATCTTCTAACTGGACAGCAAACAGTAGCCCAGAGGTCGAAGATCCTGCTAATTGGACAGGAAACAGACCAGTGGTCGAAGATCCTGCTAACTGGGCAGCAAAAAGTAGCCCAGAGGTAGAAGATCCTGCTAACTGGACAGCAAACAGTAGACCAGAGGTCGAAGATCCTGTTAAATGGACAGCAAACAGTAGACCAGAGGTCGAAGATCCTGCTAACTGGACAGCAAACAATAGCCCAGAGGTGGAAGATCCTGCTAACTGGACAGCAAAAATAGCACAGAGTTGTCCTGCTAGATCGTGCTAATTGGAAACAGTAGCAAAGATCCTGTAACTGGACAGCACCAGAAGTGAAAGATCCTGCTAAGTGGAGACAGCAAACAGAAGAGGGCAAGATCCTGCTAACTGGACAGCAAACAGTAGATCAGATGTGGAAGATCCTGCTAACTGGACAGCAAACAGTAGACCAGAGGTCGAAGATCCTGCTAACTGGACAGCAAACAGTAGACCAGAGGTCGAAGATCCTGCTAACTGGACAGCAAACAGCAGACCAGAGGTCGAAGATCCTGCTAACTGGACAGCAAACAGTAGACCAGAGGTCGAAGATCCTGCTAACTGGACAGCAAACTGTAGATCAGATGTGGAAGATCCTGCTAAGTGAACAGCAAACAGCACAGAGGTGGAAGATCCTGCTAACTGGACAGCACACTGTAGACCAGAAGTCGAAGATCCTGCTAACTGGACAGCAAACAGTAGACCAGAGGTGGAAGATCCTGCTAACTGGACAGCAAACAGTAGCCCAGAGATCGAAGATCCTGCTAACTTGACAGTGAACAGTAGCCCAGAGGTCGAAGATCCATCTAACTGGTCAGCAAATCGCCCAGAGGCTGAAGATCCTGCTAATTGGAAAGCACACTGTAGACCAGAAGTCGAAGATCCTGCTAACTGGAGAGCAAACAGTAGCGCAGAGGGCAAAGATCCTGCTAACTGGAAAGCAAACAGCCCAGAGCTGGAAGATCGTGCTAACTGGACAGCAAACTGTTGAAGAGAAGTCTAAGATCCTGCTAACTGGATAGCAAACAGTAGCCCAGCGGTCGAAGATCCTGCTAACTAGACAGCAAACAGTAGCCCAGAGGTCGAAGATCCTGCTAACTGGACAGCAAACAGTAGCCCAGAGGTCGAAGATCCTGCTAATTGGACAGCAAACAGTAGACCAGAGGTCGAAGATCCTGCTAACTGGGCAGCAAAGAGTAGCCCAGAGGTGGAAGATCCTGCTAACTGGACAGCAAACAGTAGACCAGAGGTCGAAGATCCTGCTAACTGGACAGCAAACAGTAGCCCAGAGGTCGAAGATCTTCTAACTGGACAGCAAACAGTAGACCAGAGGTCGAAGATCCTGCTAACTGGACAGCAAACAATAGCCCAGATTTCAAAGATCCTGCATACTGGACAGCAAATTGTACACAGGTTGAAGATCCTGCTAATTGGAATGCAAACTGTAGACCAGAAGTGAAAGATCCTGCTAAGTAGACAGCAAACAGTAGCATAGAGGGCAGAGATCCTGCTAACTGGACAGCAAACTGTAGATCAGATGTGGAAGATCCTGCTAAGTGAACAGCAAACAGCACAGAGGTGGAAGATCCTGCTAACTGTACAGTAAACTGTAAGATCAGATGTGGAAGATCCTGCTAAGTGAACAGCAAACAGCACAGAGGTGGAAGATCCTGCTAATTGGAATGCAAACTGTAGAACAGAAGTGGAATATCTTGCTAACTGGACAGTAAAAAGTAGATCAGAGGTGGAAGATCCTGCTAACTGGACAGCAAACAGTAGCCCAGAGATCGAAGATCCTGCTAACTTGACAGTGAACAGTAGCCCAGAGGTCGAAGATCCATCTAACTGGTCAGCAAATCGCCCAGAGGCTGAAGATCCTGCTAATTGGAAAGCACACTGTAGACCAGAAGTCGAAGATCCTGCTAACTGGAGAGCAAACAGTAGCGCAGAGGGCATAGATCCTGCTAACTGGAAAGCAAACAGCCCAGAGCTGGAAGATCGTGCTAACTGGACAGCAAACTGTTGAAGAGAAGTCTAAGATCCTGCTAACTGGATAGCAAACAGTAGCCCAGCGTTCGAAGATCCTGCTAACTAGACAGCACACAGCAGCCCAGAGGTCGAAGATCTTCTAACTGGACAGAAAACAGTAGCCCAGAGGTCGAAGATCCTGCTAATTGGACAGGAAACAGACCAGTGGTCGAAGATCCTGCTAACTGGGCAGCAAAGAGTAGCCCAGAGGTAGAAGATCCTGCTAACTGGACAGCAAACAGTAGACCAGAGGTCGAAGATCCTGTTAAATGGACAGCAAACAGTAGACCAGAGGTCGAAGATCCTGCTAAGAGGTCTCCTGCTAACTGGACAGCAAACAATAGCCCAGAGATTTCAAAGATCCTGCTAACTGGACTGGACAGCAAATTGTACAGAGAGGTTGAAGATCCTGCTAATGGAAGCAAACAGTAGACCAGAAGTGAAAGATCCTGCTAAACTGAAGCAAACAGTAGAAAGATCCTGCTAACTGGACAGCAAAGAGTAGCCCAGAGGTGGAAGATCCTGCTAACTGGACAGCAAACAGTAGACCAGAGGTCGAAGATCCTGCTAACTGGACAGTAAAAAGTAGATCAGAGGTGGAAGATCCTGCTAAGTGAACAGCAAACAGCACAGAGGTGGAAGATCCTGCTAACTGTACAGTAAACTGTAAGATCAGATGTGGAAGATCCTGCTAAGTAGACAGCAAACAGTAGCATAGAGGGCAGAGATCCTGCTAATTGGAATGCAAACTGTAGAACAGAAGTGGAATATCTTGCTAACTGGACAGTAAAAAGTAGATCAGAGGTGGAAGATCCTGCTAACTGGACAGCAAACAGTAGCCCAGAGATCGAAGATCCTGCTAACTTGACAGTGAACAGTAGCCCAGAGGTCGAAGATCCATCTAACTGGTCAGCAAATCGCCCAGAGGCTGAAGATCCTGCTAATTGGAAAGCACACTGTAGACCAGAAGTCGAAGATCCTGCTAACTGGAGAGCAAACAGTAGCGCAGAGGGCATAGATCCTGCTAACTGGAAAGCAAACAGCCCAGAGCTGGAAGATCGTGCTAACTGGACAGCAAACTGTTGAAGAGAAGTCTAAGATCCTGCTAACTAAATAGCAAACAGTAGCCCAGCGTTCGAAGATCCTGCTAACTAGACAGCACACAGCAGCCCAGAGGTCGAAGATCTTCTAACTGGACAGCAAACAGTAGCCCAGAGGTCGAAGATCCTGCTAATTGGACAGGAAACAGACCAGTGGTCGAAGATCAAGCTAACAGGGCAGCAAAGAGTAGCCCAGAGGTAGAAGATCCTGCTAACTGGACAGCAAACAGTAGACCAGAGGTCGAAGATCCTGTTAAATGGACAGCAAACAGTAGACCAGAGGTCGAAGATCCTGCTAACTGGACAGCAAACAGTAGCCCAGAGGTCGAAGATCCTGCTAACTGGACAGCAAACAATAGCCCAGATTTCAAAGATCCTGCATACTGGACAGCAAATTGTACACAGGTTGAAGATCGTGCTAATTGGAATGCAAACTGTAGACCAGAAGTGAAAGATCCTGCTAAGTAGACAGCAAACAGTAGCATAGAGGGCAGAGATCCTGCTAACTGGACAGCAAACTGTAGATCAGATGTGGAAGATCCTGCTAAGTGAACAGCAAACAGCACAGAGGTGGAAGATCCTGCTAACTGTACAGTAAACTGTAAGATCAGATGTGGAAGATCCTGCTAAGTGAACAGCAAACAGCACAGAGGTGGAAGATCCTGCTAATTGGAATGCAAACTGTAGAACAGAAGTATAATATCTTGCTAACTGGACAGTAAAAAGTAGATCAGAGGTGGAAGATCCTGCTAACTGGACAGCAAACAGTAGCCCAGAGATCGAAGATCCTGCTAACTTGACAGTGAACAGTAGCCCAGAGGTCGAAGATCCATCTAACTGGTCAGCAAATCGCCCAGAGGCTGAAGATCCTGCTAATTGGAAAGCACACTGTAGACCAGAAGTCGAAGATCCTGCTAACTGGAGAGCAAACAGTAGCGCAGAGGGCATAGATCCTGCTAACTGGAAAGCAAACAGCCCAGAGCTGGAAGATCGTGCTAACTGGACAGCAAACTGTTGAAGAGAAGTCTAAGATCCTGCTAACTAAATAGCAAACAAACAGTAGCCCAGCGTTCGAAGATCCTGCTAACTAGACAGCACACAGCAGCCCAGAGGTCGAAGATCTTCTAACTGGACAGCAAACAGTAGCCCAGAGGTCGAAGATCCTGCTAATTGGACAGGAAACAGACCAGTGGTCGAAGATCCTGCTAACAGGGCAGCAAAGAGTAGCCCAGAGGTAGAAGATCCTGCTAACTGGACAGCAAACAGTAGACCAGAGGTCGAAGATCCTGTTAAATGGACAGCAAACAGTAGACCAGAGGTCGAAGATCCTGCTAACTGGACAGCAAACAATAGCCCAGATTTCAAAGATCCTGCATACTGACAGCAAATTGTACACAGGTTGAAGATCGTGCTAATTGGAATGCAAACTGTAGACCAGAAGTGAAAGATCCTGCTAAGTAGACAGCAAACAGTAGCATAGAGGGCAGAGATCCTGCTAACTGGACAGCAAACTGTAGATCAGATGTGGAAGATCCTGCTAAGTGAACAGCAAACAGCACAGAGGTGGAAGATCCTGCTAACTGTACAGTAAACAGCACAGAGGTGGAAGATCCTGCTAAGTGAACAGCAAACAGCACAGAGGTGGAAGATCCTGCTAATTGGAATGCACACTGTAGAACAGAAGTGGAATATCTTGCTAACTGGACAGTAAAAAGTAGATCAGAGGTGGAAGATCCTGCTAACTGGACAGCAAACAGTAGCCCAGAGATCGAAGATCCTGCTAACTTGACAGTGAACAGTAGCCCAGAGGTCGAAGATCCATCTAACTGGTCAGCAAAAACCCCCAGAGGCTGAAGATCCTGCTAATTGGAAAGCACACTGTAGACCAGAAGTCGAAGATCCTGCTAACTGGAGAGCAAACAGTAGCGCAGAGGGCATAGATCCTGCTAACTGGAAAGCAAACAGCCCAGAGCTGGAAGATCGTGCTAACTGGACAGCAAACTGTTGAAGAGAAGTCTAAGATCCTGCTAACTGGATAGCAAACAGTAGCCCAGCGTTCGAAGATCCTGCTAACTAGACAGCACACAGCAGCCCAGAGGTCGAAGATCTTCTAACTGGACAGCAAACAGTAGCCCAGAGGTCGAAGATCCTGCTAATTGGACAGGAAACAGACCAGTGGTCGAAGATCCTGCTAACTGGATAGCAAACAGTAGCCCAGTGGTCGAAGATCCTGCTAACTAGACAGTAAAAAGTAGATCAGAGGTAGAAGATCCTGCTAACTGGACAGCAAACAGTAGCCCAGAGATCGAAGATCCTGCTAAGATCACTGTAGAAGATCCTGCTAACTGGACAGCAAACAGTAGACCAGAGGTCGAAGATCCTGTTAAGTGGACAGCAAACAGTAGACCAGAGGTCGAAGATCCTGCTAACTGGACAGCAAACAGTAGCCCAGAAGTGAAAGATCCTGCTAACTGGAGAGAAAACATTAGCCCGGAAGTGGAAGATCCTGCTAACTGGACAGCAAACAGTAGACCAGAGGATGAAGATCCTGCTAACTGGACAGCAAACTGTAGATCAGATGTGGAAGATCCTGCTAACTGGAAAGCAAAACTGTAGACAGAGAGGTGAAGATCCTGCTAAGTGAACAGCAAACAGTAGCCCAGAGGTGGAAGATCCTGCTAACTGGACAATAAGAGGATGAAGATCCTGCTAACTGGACAGCAAACAGTAGCCCAGAGGTGGAAGATCCTGCTAACTGGAACAGCAAAACAGTAGCCCAGAGGTCGAAGATCCTGCTAACTGGACAGCAAAAGTAGATCCCAGAGGTGGAAGATCCTGCTAACTGGACAGCAAAGTAGACAGAGGTCGAAGATCCTGCTAACTGGAAAGCAAAAGTAGAGAGAGGTCGAAGATCCTGCTAACTGGACAGCAAACAGTAGAACAGAGGTCGAAGATCCTGCTAACTGGACAGCAAACAGTAGACCAGTGGTCGAAGATCCAGTTAATTGGACAGCAAACAGTAGACCAGAGCTCGAAGATCCTGCTAACTGGACAGCAAACCGTAGACCAGAAGTGGAAGATCCTGCTAACTGGACAGCAAACAGTAGCCCAGAGGTCGAAGATCCAGTTAATTGGACAGCAAACAGTAGACCAGAGGTCGAAGATCCTGCTAACGTGACAGCAAACTGTAGACCAGAAGTCAAAAGTCCTGCTAACTGGACAGCAAACATTAGGCCAGAAGTAAAAAATCCTGCTAACTGGAAAGCAAACAGTAGCCCAGAGAGTCAAGATCCTCTGCTAACTGAACTGGACAGCAAACAGTAGAACAGAGTGAAGATCCTGCTAACTGGAAGCAAACAGTAGACCAGAGTGAAAGATCCTGCTAACTGGACAGCAAACAGTAGCAGAGAGGTCGAAGATCCTGCTAACTGGACAGCAACCAGTAGCACAGAAGTCAACGCTCCTGCTAACCGCACAGCAAAACGGAGCCCAGAATTGGAAGATCATGCTAACTGGACAGCAAACAGTAGCCCAGAGTGGAAAGATCCTGCTAACTGGACAGCAAACAGTAGAGAAGAGGTCGAAGATTATGTTAACTGGACAGCAAAAAGTAGACCAGAGGTCGAAGATCCTGTTAGCTGGACAAGACACAGTAGACCAGATGTCGACGATTCTGTTAACTGCACAGGTAACAGTAGCACAGAGGTTGAAGATCCTGCTAACTGGACAGCAAACAGTAGACCAGAGGTCGAAGATCCTGCTAACTGGAGAGCAAACAGTAGCGATGAGGGCATAGATCCTGCTAAGTGGACAGCAAACAGCACAGAGGTGGAAGATTCTGCTAACTGGAACAGCAAAACAGTAGATAGAGAGTGAAGATCCTGCTAACTGGACAGCAAACTGTAGATGAGATGTGGAAGATCCTGCTAACTGGACAGCAAACAGTAGCCAAGAGGTCGAAGATTCTGCTAACTGAACAGCAAACAGTAAGATCAGAAACTGTAAGATCAGAAGATCCTGCTAAACTGGAAGCAAAACAGTAGATCAGAGGTGGAAGATCCTGCTAACTGGACAGCAAACAGTAGACCAGAGGTGGAAGATCCTGCTAACTGGACAGTAAAAAGTAGATCAGAGGTGGAAGATCCTGCTAACTGGACAGCAAACAGTAGCCCAGAGATCGAAGATCCTGCTAACTTGACAGTGAACAGTAGCCCAGAGGTCGAAGATCCATCTAACTGGTCAGCAAATCGCCCAGAGGCTGAAGATCCTGCTAATTGGAAAGCACACTGTAGACCAGAAGTCGAAGATCCTGCTAACTGGAGAGCAAACAGTAGCGCAGAGGGCATAGATCCTGCTAACTGGAAAGCAAACAGCCCAGAGCTGGAAGATCGTGCTAACTGGACAGCAAACTGTTGAAGAGAAGTCTAAGATCCTGCTAACTAAATAGCAAACAGTAGCCCAGCGTTCGAAGATCCTGCTAACTAGACAGCACACAGCAGCCCAGAGGTCGAAGATCTTCTAACTGGACAGCAAACAGTAGCCCAGAGGTCGAAGATCCTGCTAATTGGACAGGAAACAGACCAGTGGTCGAAGATCCTGCTAACAGGGCAGCAAAGAGTAGCCCAGAGGTAGAAGATCCTGCTAACTGGACAGCAAACAGTAGACCAGAGGTCGAAGATCCTGTTAAATGGACAGCAAACAGTAGACCAGAGGTCGAAGATCCTGCTAACTGGACAGCAAACAATAGCCCAGATTTCAAAGATCCTGCATACTGGACAGCAAATTGTACACAGGTTGAAGATCGTGCTAATTGGAATGCAAACTGTAGACCAGAAGTGAAAGATCCTGCTAAGTAGACAGCAAACAGTAGCATAGAGGGCAGAGATCCTGCTAACTGGACAGCAAACTGTAGATCAGATGTGGAAGATCCTGCTAAGTGAACAGCAAACAGCACAGAGGTGGAAGATCCTGCTAACTGTACAGTAAACTGTAAGATCAGATGTGGAAGATCCTGCTAAGTGAACAGCAAACAGCACAGAGGTGAAAGATCCTGCTAATTGGAATGCAAACTGTAGAACAGAAGTGGAATATCTTGCTAACTGGACAGTAAAAAGTAGATCAGAGGTGGAAGATCCTGCTAACTGGACAGCAAACAGTAGCCCAGAGATCGAAGATCCTGCTAACTTGACAGTGAACAGTAGCCCAGAGGTCGAAGATCCATCTAACTGGTCAGCAAATCGCCCAGAGGCTGAAGATCCTGCTAATTGGAAAGCACACTGTAGACCAGAAGTCGAAGATCCTGCTAACTGGAGAGCAAACAGTAGCGCAGAGAGCATAGATCCTGCTAACTGGAAAGCAAACAGCCCAGAGCTGGAGCTGGAAGATCGTGCTAACTGGACAGCAAACTGTTGAAGAGAAGTCTAAGATCCTGCTAACTAAATAGCAAACAGTAGCCCAGCGTTCGAAGATCCTGCTAACTAGACAGCACACAGCAGCCCAGAGGTCGAAGATCTTCTAACTGGACAGCAAACAGTAGCCCAGAGGTCGAAGATCCTGCTAATTGGACAGGAAACAGACCAGTGGTCGAAGATCCTGCTAACAGGGCAGCAAAGAGTAGCCCAGAGGTAGAAGATCCTGCTAACTGGACAGCAAACAGTAGACCAGAGGTCAAAGATCCTGTTAAATGGACAGCAAACAGTAGACCAGAGGTCGAAGATCCTGCTAACTGGACAGCAAACAATAGCCCAGATTTCAAAGATCCTGCTAACTGGACAGCAAACAGTAGCCCAGAGGTCGAAGATCCTGCTAATTGGAATGCAAACTGTAGACCAGAAGTGAAAGATCCTGCTAAGTAGACAGCAAACAGTAGCATAGAGGGCAGAGATCCTGCTAACTGGACAGCAAACTGTAGATCAGATGTGGAAGATCCTGCTAACTGGACAGCAAACAGTAGATCAGAGGTCGAAGATCCTGCTAACTGGACAGCAAACAGTAGAGTGGAAGATCAGCTAACTGGACAGCAGAAGTAGAAGAAGATCCTGCTAACTGAACAGCAAACAGTACAGCGGGGGAAGAACCTGCTAATAGGTATGCAAACTGGAGACCAGGAGTCGAATATCTTGCTAACTGGACAGTAAAAAGTAGATCAGAGGTGGAAGATCCTGCTAACTGGACAGCAAACAGTAGCCCAGAGGCTGAAGATCCTGCTAATTGGAAAGCACACTGTAGACCAGAAGTCGAAGATCCTGCTAACTGGACAGTAAAAAGTAGATCAGAGGTGGAAGATCCTGCTAACTGGACAGCAAACAGTAGCCCAGAGATCGAAGATCCTGCTAACTTGACAGTGAACAGTAGCCCAGAGGTCGAAGATCCATCTAACTGGTCAGCAAATCGCCCAGAGGCTGAAGATCCTGCTAATTGGAAAGCACACTGTAGACCAGAAGTCGAAGATCCTGCTAACTGGAGAGCAAACAGTAGCGCAGAGGGCATAGATCCTGCTAACTGGAAAGCAAACAGCCCAGAGCTGGAAGATCGTGCTAACTGGACAGCAAACTGTTGAAGAGAAGTCTAAGATCCTGCTAACTAAATAGCAAACAGTAGCCCAGCGTTCGAAGATCCTGCTAACTAGACAGCACACAGCAGCCCAGAGGTCGAAGATCTTCTAACTGGACAGCAAACAGTAGCCCAGAGGTCGAAGATCCTGCTAATTGGACAGGAAACAGAACAGTGGTCGAAGATCCTGCTAACAGGGCAGCAAAGAGTAGCCCAGAGGTAGAAGATCCTGCTAACTGGACAGCAAACAGTAGACCAGAGGTCGAAGATCCTGTTAAATGGACAGCAAACAGTAGACCAGAGATCGAAGATCCAGCTAACTGGACAGCAAACAATAGCCCAGATTTCAAAGATCCTGCATACTGGACAGCAAATTGTACACAGGTTGAAGATCGTGCTAATTGGAATGCAAACTGTAGACCAGAAGTGAAAGATCCTGCTAAGTAGACAGCAAACAGTAGCATAGAGGGCAGAGATCCTGCTAACTGGACAGCAAACTGTAGATCAGATGTGGAAGATCCTGCTAAGTGAACAGCAAACAGCACAGAGGTGGAAGATCCTGCTAACTGTACAGTAAACTGTAAGATCAGATGTGGAAGATCCTGCTAAGTGAACAGCAAACAGCACAGAGGTGGAAGATCCTGCTAATTGGAATGCAAACTGTAGAACAGAAGTGGAATATCTTGCTAACTGGACAGTAAAAAGTAGATCAGAGGTGGAAGATCCTGCTAACTGGACAGCAAACAGTAGCCCAGAGATCGAAGATCCTGCTAACTTGACAGTGAACAGTAGCCCAGAGGTCGAAGATCCATCTAACTGGTCAGCAAATCGCCCAGAGGCTGAAGATCCTGCTAATTGGAAAGCACACTGTAGACCAGAAGTCGAAGATCCTGCTAACTGGAGAGCAAACAGTAGCGCAGAGGGCATAGATCCTGCTAACTGGAAAGCAAACTGTTGAAGAGAAGTCTAAGATCCTGCTAACTAAATAGCAAACAGTAGCCCAGCGTTCGAAGATCCTGCTAACTAGACAGCACACAGCAGCCCAGAGGTCGAAGATCTTCTAACTGGACAGCAAACAGTAGCCCAGAGGTCGAAGATCCTGCTAATTGGACAGGAAACAGACCAGTGGTCGAAGATCCTGCTAACAGGGCAGCAAAGAGTAGCCCAGAGGTAGAAGATCCTGCTAACTGGACAGCAAACAGTAGATCAGAGGTCGAAGATCCTGTTAAATGGACAGCAAACAGTAGACCAGAGGTCGAAGATCCTGCTAACTGGACAGCAAACAATAGCCCAGATTTCAAAGATCCTGCATACTGGACAGCAAATTGTACACAGGTTGAAGATCGTGCTAATTGGAATGCAAACTGTAGACCAGAAGTGAAAGATCCTGCTAAGTAGACAGCAGCAAACAGTAGCATAGAGGGCAGAGATCCTGCTAACTGGACAGCAAACTGTAGATCAGATGTGGAAGATCCTGCTAAGTGAACAGCAAACAGCACAGAGGTGGAAGATCCTGCTAACTGTACAGTAAACTGTAAGATCAGATGTGGAAGATCCTGCTAAGTGAACAGCAAACAGCACAGAGGTGGAAGATCCTGCTAATTGGAATGCAAACTGTAGAACAGAAGTGGAATATCTTGCTAACTGGACAGTAAAAAGTAGATCAGAGGTGGAAGATCCTGCTAACTGGACAGCAAACAGTAGCCCAGAGATCGAAGATCCTGCTAACTTGACAGTGAACAGTAGCCCAGAGGTCGAAGATCCATCTAACTGGTCAGCAAATCGCCCAGAGGCTGAAGATCCTGCTAATTGGAAAGCACACTGTAGACCAGAAGTCGAAGATCCTGCTAACTGGAGAGCAAAAAGTAGCGCAGAGGGCATAGATCCTGCTAACTGGAAAGCAAACAGCCCAGAGCTGGAAGATCGTGCTAACTGGACAGCAAACTGTTGAAGAGAAGTCTAAGATCCTGCTAACTAAATAGCAAACAGTAGCCCAGCGTTCGAAGATCCTGCTAACTAGACAGCACACAGCAGCCCAGAGGTCGAAGATCTTCTAACTGGACAGCAAACAGTAGCCCAGAGGTCGAAGATCCTGCTAATTGGACAGGAAACAGACCAGTGGTCGAAGATCCTGCTAACAGGGCAGCAAAGAGTAGCCCAGAGGTAGAAGATCCTGCTAACTGGACAGCAAACAGTAGACCAGAGGTCGAAGATCCTGCTAAATGGACAGCAAACAGTAGACCAGAGGTCGAAGATCCTGCTAACTGGACAGCAAACAATAGCCCAGAGGTCAAAGATCCTGCTAACTGGACAGCAAACAATAGCCCAGATTTCAAAGATCCTGCATAATGGACAGCAAATTGTACACAGGTTGAAGATCGTGCTAATTGGAATGCAAACTGTAGACCAGAAGTGAAAGATCCTGCTAAGTAGACAGCAAACAGTAGCATAGAGGGCAGAGATCCTGCTAACTGGACAGCAAACTGTAGATCAGATGTGGAAGATCCTGCTAAGTGAACAGCAAACAGCACAGAGGTGGAAGATCCTGCTAACTGAACAGTAAACTGTAAGATCAGAGGTGGAAGATCCTGCTAAGTGAACAGCAAACAGCACAGAGGTGGAAGATCCTGCTAATTGGAATGCAAACTGTAGAACAGAAGTGGAATATCTTGCTAACTGGACAGTAAAAAGTAGATCAGAGGTGGAAGATCCTGCTAACTGGACAGCAAACAGTAGCCCAGAGATCGAAGATCCTGCTAACTTGACAGTGAACAGTAGCCCAGAGGTCGAAGATCCATCTAACTGGTCAGCAAATCGCCCAGAGGCTGAAGATCCTGCTAATTGGAAAGCAAACAGTAGACCAGAAGTCGAAGATCCTGCTAACTGGAGAGCAAACAGTAGCGCAGAGGGCATAGATCCTGCTAACTGGAAAGCAAACAGCCCAGAGCTGGAAGATCGTGCTAACTGGACAGCAAACTGTTGAAGAGAAGTCTAAGATCCTGCTAACTACTAAACTGTAGCAAGAGATCCTGCTAAAATCCTGCTAACTAACAGTAGCCCAGCGTTCGAAGATCCTGCTAACTAGACAGCACACAGCAGCCCAGAGGTCGAAGATTCTGCAAAGTGACAGCAAACAGCCCAGAGGTGGAAGAACCTGCTAACTGGGCAGCAAACAAAAGCCTAGAGGTGAAAGATCCTGCTAACTGGACAGCAAACTGTAGCCCAGCGGTCGGAGATCCTGCGAACTAGACAGCAAACAGTAGACCAGAGGTCGAAGATCCTGCTAACAGGACAGCAAACAGTAGACCAGAGGTCGAAGATCCTGCTAACTGGACAGCAAACAGTAGCTTAGAGGTCGAAGATCCTGCTAACTGGACAGCAAACAGTAGCCCAGAGGTCGAAGATCCGGCTAACTGGACAGCAAACAGTAGACCAGAGGTCGAAGATCCTGCTAACTGGAAAGCAAACTGTAGACCAGAAGTCAAGGATCCTGCTAACTGGACAGCAAACAGTAGCAGAGGGCAAGATCCTGCTAAACTGGACAGCAAACAGCCCAGAGTGAGATCGTGCTGCTAACTGGACAGCAAACTGTAGGCCAGAAGTGAACGTTCCTGCTAACTGGAAAGCAAACAGTAGCCTAGAGGTCGAAGATCCTGCTAACTGGACAGCAAACAGTAGCCCAGAGGTCGAAGATTCTGCTAACTGGACAGCAAACAGTAGCCCAGAGGTCGAAGATCCTGCTAACTGGACAGCAAACAGTAGCCCAGAGGTTGAAGATCCTGCTAACTGGACAGCAAACAGTAACCTAGAGGTCGAAGATCCTGCAAACTGGACAGCAAACAGTAGACCCAGAGGGAAGATCCTGCTAAAACTGGACAGCAAACAGTAGCCCAGAGGTCGAAGATCCTGCTAACTGGACAGCAAACAGTAGCCCAGAGGTCGAAGATCCTGCTAACTGGACAGCAAACAGTAGCCAGAGTCGAAGATCCTGCTAACTGGACAGCAAACAGTAGCAGCAGAGTCAGAAGATCCTCCTGCTAACTGGAAAGCAAACAGTAGCCCAGAGTGAAGATCCTGCTAACTGGAAAGCAAACAAAAGTAGTAGAGAGGTGAAGATCCTGCTAACTGGACAGCAAACAGTAGCAGAGAAGATCCTGATAACTGGACAGCAAACAGTAGCCCAGAGGTCGAAGATCTTGCTAACTGGACAGCAAACAGTAGCACAGCGGTCGAAGATCCTGCTAACTGGACAGCAAACAGTAGCACAGAAATCGAAGATCCTGATAACTGAACAGGTAACAGTAGCCCAGAGGTCGTAGATCCTGCTAACTGGACAGCAAACAGCCCAGAGGTGAAAGATCCTGTTAACTGGACAGCAAACAGTAGAAGAGGTGAAAAGATCCTGCTAACTGGACAGCAAAACAGTAGCCAGAGGTCAAGATCCTGCTAACAGCAAAAAGTAGCATCCAGAGGTCGAAGATCCTGCTAACTGGACAGCAAACAGTAGCAAGCAGAGAGTCGAAGATCCTGCTAACTGGACAGCAAACAGTAGCAGCAGAGGTCGAAGATCCTGCTAACTGGACAGCAAACAGTAGAGCATCCTGCTAACTGGACAGCAAACAGTAGCAGAGGTGAAGATCCTGCTAACTGGACAGACAACGGTTGTCCAGAGGTGGAAGATCCTGCTAACTGAAAGCAAACAGTAGCCCAGAGGTCGAAGATCCTGCTAACTGGACAGCAAACAGTAGAAAGAGAGAGGTGAAAGATCCTGCTAACTGGACAGCAAACAGTAGACCAGAGGTCGAAGATCCTGCTAACTGGACAGCAAACAGTAGCCTAGAGGTCGAAGATCCTGCTAACTGGACAGCAAACAGTAGCAGAGCAGAGATCAAAGATCCTGCTAAAAGATCCTGCTAACTGGACAGCAAACAGTAGACCAGAGGTCGAAGATCCTGCTAACTGGACAGCAAAACAGTAGCCAGAGGTCGAAGATCCTGCTAATCTGGAAACAGGACAGCAAACAGTAGCCCAGAGGTCGAAGATCCTGCTAACTGGACAGCAAAAACAGTAGCCAGAGGTCGAAGATCCTGCTAAACTGGACAGCAAACAGTAGACCAGAGGTGAAGATCCTGCTAACTGGACAGCAAACAGTAGCCAGAGCAGAGATCGAAGATCCTGCTAACTGGACAGAAAGCAACAGTAGCAGAACAGAGTCCAAGATCCTCTGCTAACTGGAAAGCAAAACAGTAGCCCAGAGGTCGAAGATCCTGCTAACTGGACAGCAAACAGTAGCAGAGAGTCAGAAAGATCCTGCTAACTGGACAGCAAACAGTAGACCCAGAGGTCGAAGATCCTGCTAACTGGCAAAACAGTAGACAGAGGTCGAAGATCCTGCTAACTGGACAGCAAAAACAGTAGACCCAGAGGTCGAAGATCCTGCTAACTGGACAGCAAAACAGTAGCACCCAGAGGTCGAAGATCCTGCTAACTGAAGCAAAAAGTAGACCAGAGGTCGAAGATCCTGCTAACTGGACAGCAAACAGTGTAGCCCAGAGGTCGAAGATCCTGCTAACTGGACAGCAAACAGTAGATCCAGAGGTGGAAGATCCTGCTAACTGGACAGCAAACAGTAGCCCAGAGGTCGAAGAAGATCCTGCTGCTAACTGGACAGCAAAAAACAGATCAGAGTCAAGATCCTGCTAAGATGAAAGCAGCAACAGTAGCAGAGGTGAAGATCCTGCTAACTGGACAGCAAAAAGTAGCACTGAGGTGTAAGATCTTGCTAACTGGGCAGCAAACAGTAGATGAGTGAAGATCCTAAGGACAGAGCAAACAGTAGAGAGTCGAAGATCCTGCTAACTGGACAGCAAACAGTAGCAGAGAGGTCAAGATCCTGCTAACTGGACAGCAAACAATAGCCCAGAGGTGAAGATCCTGCTAATTTGACAGTAAACAGAAGCCAAGAAGTGAAGATCCTGCTAACTGAAAAGCAAACAGTAGCCCAGAGGTCGAAGATTCTGCTAACTGGACAGCAAACAGTAGCCAGGGAAGAGCTAACTGGAGCAGCAACAGTAGCAAACAGAGAGTCGAAGATCCTGCTAAATGAACAGCAAACAGTAGCCCAGAGATCAAAGATCCTGCTAACTGGACAGCAAACAATAGTCTAGAGGTCGAAGATCCTGCTAACTCAATAGCAAACAACCCAGAGGTGGAAGATAATGCTAACTGTACAGCAATTAGTAGACCAGAGGTCGAAGGTCCTGTTAACTTGACAGCAAACAGTAGACCAGATGTCAAAGATCCTGCTAACTGGACAGCAAAAGATCAGTGCTAGAGACCCAGAGAGTAGAAGATCCTGCTAACTGGACAGCAAACAAGTAGAAGAGGTCGAAGATCCTCCTGCTAACTGGACAGCAAACAGTAGACCAGAGGTCGAAGATCCTGCTAACTGGACAGGTCGAAGATCCTGCTAACTGGAGTAAGCCCAGAGGTCGAAGATCCTGCTAACTGGACAGCAAACAGTAGCCCAGAGGTCGAAGATCCTGCTAACTGGACAGCAAACAGTAGAGAGCCAGAGGTCGAAGATCCTGCTAACTGGACAGCAAACAGTAGCATAGAGAGGTCGAAGATCCTGCTAACTGGACAGCAAACAGTAGACCAGAGAGAAAGATCCTGCTAACTGGAAAAGCAAAGCCAGAGTAAGATCCTGCTAACTGGACAGCAAACAGTAGAAGAGATGTCTAAGATCCTGCTAACCGGNCAGCAAACAGTAGCCCAGAGGTGGAAGATCCTGCTAACTGGACAGCAAACAGTAGCCCAGCGGTCGAAGATCGTGCTAACTGGACAGCAAACAGTAGCCCAGAGGTCGAAGATCCTGCTAACTGGACAGGACACGGGCCAGAGGGCGAAGATCCTGCTAACTGGACAGAAAAAAGTAGATCAGAGGTGGAAGATCCTGCTAACTGGACAGCAAACAGTAGATCAGAGGTGGAAGATCCTGCTAACTGGACAGCAAACAGTAGCCCAGAGGTCGAAGATCCTGCTAACTGGACAGTGAACAGTAGCCCAGAGGTCGAAGATCCTGCTAAGTGGACAGCAAACAGTAGCCCAGAGGCTGAAGATCCTGCTAATTGGAAAGCAAACTGTAGACCAGAAGTCGAAGATCCTGCTAACTGGAGAGCAAACAGTAGCGCAGAGGGCATAGATCCTGCTAACTGGAAAGCAAACAGCCCAGAGGCTGAAGATCCTGCTAACTGGACAGCAAACTGTAGAAGAGAAGTCTAAGATCCTGCTAACTGGAAAGCAAACAGTAGAAGAGAGGTCAAAGATCCTGCTAACTGAACAGCAAACAGTAGCCCAGAGGTCGAAGATCCTGCAAAGTTGACAGCAAACAGTAGCCCAGAGGTCGAAGATCCTGCTAACTGGACAGCAAACAGTAGCCCAGAGGTCGAAGATCCTGCTAACTGGACAGCAAACAGTAGCCCAGAGGTCGAAGATCCTGCTAACTGGGCAGCAAACAGTAGCCCAGAGGTAGAAGATCCTGCTAACTGGACAGCAAACAGTAGACCAGAGGTCGAAGATCCTGTTAAATGGACAGCAAACAGTAGACCAGAGGTCGAAGATCCTGCTAACTGGACAGCAAACAATAGCCCAGAGTTCAAAGATCCTGCATACTGGACAGCAAATTGTACACAGGTTGAAGATCGTGCTAATTGGAATGCAAACTGTAGACCAGAAGTGAAAGATCCTGCTAAGTAGACAGCAAACAGTAGCATAGAGGGCAGAGATCCTGCTAACTGGACAGCAAACTGTACATCAGATGTGGAAGATCCTGCTAAGTGAACAGCAAACAGCACAGAGGTGGAAGATCCTGCTAACTGTACAGTAAACTGTAAGATCAGATGTGGAAGATCCTGCTAACTGAACAGCAAACAGCACAGAGGTGGAAGATCCTGCTAATAGCAATGCAAACAAACTGTAGAACAGAAGTGGAATATCTTGCTAACTGGACAGTAAAAAGTAGATCAGAGGTGGAAGATCCTGCTAACTGGACAGCAAACAGTAGCCCAGAGATCGAAGATCCTGCTAACTTGACAGTGAACAGTAGCCCAGAGGTCGAAGATCCATCTAACTGGTCAGCAAATCGCCCAGAGGCTGAAGATCCTGCTAATTGGAAAGCACACTGTAGACCAGAAGTCGAAGATCCTGCTAACTGGAGAGCAAACAGTAGCGCAGAGGGCATAGATCCTGCTAACTGGAAAGCAAACAGCCCAGAGCTGGAAGATCGTGCTAACTGGACAGCAAACTGTTGAAGAGAAGTCTAAGATCCTGCTAACTAAATAGCAAACAGTAGCCCAGCGTTCGAAGATCCTGCTAACTAGACAGCACACAGCAGCCCAGAGGTCGAAGATCTTCTAACTGGACAGCAAACAGTAGCCCAGAGGTCGAAGATCCTGCTAATTGGACAGGAAACAGACCAGTGGTCGAAGATCCTGCTAACAGGGCAGCAAAGAGTAGCCCAGAGGTAGGAGATCCTGCTAACTGGACAGCAAACAGCAGACCAGAGGTCGAAGATCCTGCTAACTGGACAGTAGAGAGGTCGGTCGAAGATCCTGCTAGGACAGCAAAAGAGACAGAAAAAGATCCCTGCAAAACAGCAGACCAGAGGTGAAAGATCCTGCTAAGTGAACAGCAAACAGTAGACCAGAGGTCAAAGATCCTGCTAACTGGACAGCAAACAATAGCCCAGATTTCAAAGATCCTGCATACTGGACAGCAAATTGTACACAGGTTGAAGATCGTGCTAATTGGAATGCAAACTGTAGACCAGAAGTGAAAGATCCTGCTAAGTAGACAGCAAACAGTAGCATAGAGGGCAGAGATCCTGCTAACTGGACAGCAAACTGTAGATCAGATGTGGAAGATCCTGCTAAGTGAACAGCAAACAGCACAGAGGTGGAAGATCCTGCTAACTGTACAGTAAGCTGTAAGATCAGATGTGGAAGATCCTGCTAAGTGAACAGCAAACAGCACAGAGGTGGAAGATCCTGCTAATTGGAATGCAAACTGTAGAACAGAAGTGGAATATCTTGCTAACTGGACAGTAAAAAGTAGATCAGAGGTGGAAGATCCTGATAACTGGACAGCAAACAGTAGCCCAGAGATCGAAGATCCTGCTAACTTGACAGTGAACAGTAGCCCAGAGGTCGAAGATCCATCTAACTGGTCAGCAAATCGCCCAGAGGCTGAAGATCCTGCTAATTGGAAAGCACACTGTAGACCAGAAGTCGAAGATCCTGCTAACTGGAGAGCAAAAAGTAGCGCAGAGGGCATAGATCCTGCTAACTGGAAAGCAAACAGCCCAGAGCTGGAAGATCGTGCTAACTGGACAGCAAACTGTTGAAGAGAAGTGTAAGATCCTGCTAACTGGATAGCAAACAGTAGCTCAGCGGTCGAAGATCCTGCTAACTAGACAGCACACAGCAGCCCAGCCCAGAGGTCGAAGATCTTCTAACTGGACAGCAAACAGTAGCCCAGAGGTCGAAGATCCTGCTAATTGGACAGGAAACAGACCAGTGGTCGAAGATCCTGCTAACAGGGCAGCAAAGAGTAGCCCAGAGGTAGAAGATCCTGCTAACTGGACAGCAAACAGTAGACCAGAGGTCGAAGATCCTGCTAAATGGACAGCAAACAGTAGCCCAGAGGTCGAAGATCCTGCTAACTGGACAGCAAACAGTAGACCAGAGGTCGAAGATCCTGTTAAAAGGACAGCAAACAGTAGACCAGAGGTCGAAGATCCTGCTAACTGGACAGCAAACAGTAGACCAGAGGTCGAAGATCCTGCTAACTGGACAGCAAACAATAGCACAGATTTCAAAGATCCTGCATACTGGACAGCAAATTGTACACAGGTTGAAGATCGTGCTAATTGGAATGCAAACTGTAGACCAGAAGTGAAAGATCCTGCTAAGTAGACAGCAAACAGTAGCATAGAGGGCAGAGATCCTGCTAACTGGACAGCAAACTGTAGATCAGATGTGGAAGATCCTGCTAAGTGAACAGCAAACAGCACAGAGGTGGAAGATCCTGCTAACTGTACAGTAAACTGTAAGATCAGATGTGGAAGATCCTGCTAATTGGAATGCAAACTGTAGAACAGAAGTGGAATATCTTGCTAACTGGACAGTAAAAAGTAGATCAGAGGTGGAAGATCCTGCTAACTGGACAGCAAACAGTAGCCCAGAGATCCTGCTAAGTGAACAGCAAACAGCCCAGAGATCGAAGATCCTGCTAACTTGACAGTGAACAGTAGCCCAGAGGTCGAAGATCCATCTAACTGGTCAGCAAATCGCCCAGAGGCTGAAGATCCTGCTAATTGGAAAGCACACTGTAGACCAGAAGTCGAAGATCCTGCTAACTGGAGAGCAAACAGTAGCGCAGAGGGCATAGATCCTGCTAACTGGAAAGCAAACAGCCCAGAGCTGGAAGATCGTGCTAACTGGACAGCAAACTGTTGAAGAGAAGTCTAAGATCCTGCTAACTAAATAGCAAACAGTAGCCCAGCGTTCGAAGATCCTGCTAACTAGACAGCACACAGCAGCCCAGAGGTCGAAGATCCTGTTAAATGGACAGCAAACAGTAGCCCAGAGGTCGAAGATCCTGCTAATTGGACAGGAAACAGACCAGTGGTCGAAGATCCTGCTAACAGGGCAGCAAAGAGTAGCCCAGAGGTAGAAGATCCTGCTAACTGGACAGCAAACAGTAGACCAGAGGTCGAAGATCCTGCTAACTGGACAGCAAACAGAGATCCTGCTAAATGGACAGCAAACAGTAGACCAGAGGTCGAAGATCCTGCTAACTGGACAGCAAACAATAGCCCAGATTTCAAAGATCCTGCATACTGGACAGCAAATTGTACACAGGTTGAAGATCGTGCTAATTGGAATGCAAACTGTAGACCAGAAGTGAAAGATCCTGCTAAGTAGACAGCAAACAGTAGCATAGAGGGCAGAGATCCTGCTAACTGGACAGCAAACTGTAGATCAGATGTGGAAGATCCTGCTAAGTGAACAGCAAACAGCACAGAGGTGGAAGATCCTGCTAACTGTACAGTAAACTGTAAGATCAGATGTGGAAGATCCTGCTAAGTGAACAGCAAACAGCACAGAGGTGGAAGATCCTGCTAATTGGAATGCAAACTGGACAGTAAAAAGTAGATCAGAGGTGGAAGATCCTGCTAACTGGACAGCAAACAGTAGCCCAGAGATCGAAGATCCTGCTAACTTGACAGTGAACAGTAGCCCAGAGATCGAAGATCCTGCTAACTTGACAGTGAACAGTAGCCCAGAGGTCGAAGATCCATCTAACTGGTCAGCAAATCGCCCAGAGGCTGAAGATCCTGCTAATTGGAAAGCACACTGTAGACCAGAAGTCGAAGATCCTGCTAACTGGAGAGCAAACAGTAGCGCAGAGGGCATAGATCCTGCTAACTGGAAAGCAAACAGCCCAGAGCTGGAAGATCGTGCTAACTGGACAGCAAACTGTTGAAAAGAAGTCTAAGATCCTGCTAATTAAATAGCAAACAGTAGCCCAGCGTTCGAAGATCCTGCTAACTAGACAGCACACAGCAGCCCAGAGGTCGAAGATCTTCTAACTGGACAGCAAACAGTAGCCCAGAGGTCGAAGATCCTGCTAATTGGACAGGAAACAGACCAGTGGTCGAAGATCCTGCTAACAGGGAAGCAAAGAGTAGCCCAGAGGTCGAAGATCCTGCTAACTGGACAGCAAACAGTAGACCAGAGGTCGAAGATCCTGCTAACTGGACAGCCCAGAGCTGGAAGATCGTGCTAACTGGACAGCAAACAGTAGACCAGAGGTCGAAGATCCTGTTAAATGGACAGCAAACAGTAGACCAGAGGTCGAAGATCCTGCTAACTGGACAGCAAACAGTAGACCAGAGGTCGAAGATCCTGCTAACTGGACAGCAAACAATAGCCCAGATTTCAAAGATCCTGCATACTGGACAGCAAATTGTACACAGGTTGAAGATCGTGCTAATTGGAATGCAAACTGTAGACCAGAAGTGAAAGATCCTGCTAAGTAGACAGCAAACAGTAGCATAGAGGGCAGAGATCCTGCTAACTGGACAGCAAACTGTAGATCAGATGTGGAAGATCCTGCTAAGTGAACAGCAAACAGCACAGAGGTGGAAGATCCTGCTAACTGTACAGTAAACTGTAAGATCAGATGTGGAAGATCCTGCTAAGTGAACAGCAAACAGCACAGAGGTGGAAGATCCTGCTAATTGGAATGCAAACTGTAGAACAGAAGTGGAATATCTTGCTAACTGGACAGTAAAAAGTAGATCATAGGTGGAAGATCCTGCTAACTGGACAGCAAAAAGTAGCCCAGAGATCGAAGATCCTGCTAACTTGACAGTGAACAGTAGCCCAGAGGTCGAAGATCCATCTAACTGGTCAGCAAATCGCCCAGAGGCTGAAGATCCTGCTAATTGGAAAGCACACTGTAGACCAGAAGTCGAGATCCTGCTAACTGGAGAGCAAACAGTAGCGCAGAGGGCATAGATCCTGCTAACTGGAAAGCAAACAGCCCAGAGCTGGAAGATCGTGCTAACTGGACAGCAAACTGTTGAAGAGAAGTCTAAGATCCTGCTAACTGGATAGCAAAAAGTAGCCCAGCGTTCGAAGATCCTGCTAACTAGACAGCAAACAGCAGCCCAGAGGTCGAAGATCTTCTAACTGGACAGCAAACAGTAGCCCAGAGGTCGAAGATCCTGCTAATTGGACAGGAAACAGACCAGTGGTCGAAGATCCTGCTAACTGGGCAGCAAAGAGTAGCCCGGATTTCGAAGATCCTGCTACCTGGACAGCAAACAGTAGCCCAGAGGTAGAAAATTCTGCTAACTGGACAGTAAACAGTAGAGAAGAGGTCGAAGATCCTGCTAACTGGACAGCAAACAATAGCCCAGATTTCAAAGATCCTGCATAACTGGACAGCAAAGCCCAGAGGTTGAAGATCCTGCTAACTGGACAGCAAACAGTGTAGACCAGAAGTCGAAAAGATCCTGCTAACTAGAAGCAAAAGCAAAGCAGAGGCAGAGAAGATCCTGCTAACTGGACAGCAAACAGTAGAGACAGAGTCGAAGATCCTGCTAACTGGAAGAGAAAAAAACAGTGACAGAGGTCGTAGATCCTGCTAACTGGACAGAAAACAGTAGCCAGAGGTCGAAGATCCTGCTAAATGGACAGCAAACAGAAACCCAGAGGTCGAAGATCCTGCTAACTGGACAGCAAACAGTAGCCAGAGGTCGAATATCCTGCTAACTGGACAGCAAACAGTAGAACAGAGGTCGAAGATCCTGCTAACTGGACACCAAACTGTAGAACAGAAGTGGAAGACCCTGCTGACTGGAAAGCAAAAAGTAGCCCAGAGGTCAAAGATTCTGCTAACTGGGCAGCAAACAGTAGCCCAGAGGTCGAAGATTCTGCTAATTGGATAGCAAAGTGAGACAGAGGTGAAGATCGTGCTAATGGGAATGCAAACTGTAGACAGAAGTGAACGATCCTGCTAAGTAGACAGCAAACAGTAGCACAGAGGGCAGAGATCCTGCTAACTGGACAGCAAACAGTAAGATCAGAACTGTGGAAGATCAAGATGCTGCTAAGTGAACAGCAAACAGTAGAAAGAGGTGGAAGATCCTGCTAACTGGAAAACAGCAGAGAGAGTGGAAGATCCTGCTAACTGGAAACAGCAAAACAGTAGCACAGAGGTGGAAGGTCGTGCTAACTGGACAGCAACCAGTAGCCCAGAGGTGGAAGATCCTGCTAGCTGGACAGCAAATAGTAGCACAGAGGTGGAAGATCCTGCTAACTGGACAGCAAACAGTAGACCAGAGGTCGAAGATCCTGCTAACTGGACAGCAAACAGTAGATCAGAGGTGGAAGATCCTGCTAACTGGACAGCAAACAGTAGCCCAGAGATCGAAGATCCTGCTAACTTGACAGTGAACAGTAGCCCAGAGGTCGAAGATCCATCTAACTGGTCAGCAAATCGCCCAGAGGCTGAAGATCCTGCTAATTGGAAAGCACACTGTAGACCAGAAGTCGAAGATCCTGCTAACTGGAGAGCAAACAGTAGCGCAGAGGGCATAGATCCTGCTAACTGGAAAGCAAACAGCCCAGAGCTGGAAGATCGTGCTAACTGGACAGCAAACTGTTGAAGAGAAGTCTAAGATCCTGCTAACTGGACAGCAAACAGTAGATCAGTGGTCGAAGATCCTGCTAACTAGACAGCAAACAGTAGCCCGGAGGTCTAAAATCCTGCATACTGGATAGCGAACAGTAGCCCAGAGGTCGAAGATCCTTCTAACTGGTCAGCAAACAGTAGCCCAGAGGTCGAAGATCCTGCTAACTGGACAGCAAACAGTAGCCCAGAGGTAGAAGATCCTGCTAACTGGACAGCAAACAGTAGCCCAGAGGTCGAAGATCCTGCTAACTGGACAGCAAACAGCAGCCCAGAGGTCGAAGATCTGCTAACTGGACAGCAAACAGTAGCCCAGAGGTCGAAGATCCTGCTAACTGGACAGCAAACAGTAGACCAGAGGTCGAAGATCCTGCTAACTGGACAGCAAACAGTAGACCAGAGGTCGAAGATCCTGTTAAATGGACAGCAAACAATAGCCCAGATTTCAAAGATCCTGCATACTGGACAGCAAATTGTACACAGGTTGAAGATCGTGCTAATTGGAATGCAAACTGTAGACCAGAAGTGAAAGATCCTGCTAAGTAGACAGCAAACAGTAGCATAGAGGGCAGAGATCCTGCTAACTGGACAGCAAACAGTAGATCAGATGTGGAAGATCCTGCTAAGTGAACAGCAAACAGCACAGAGGTGGAAGATCCTGCTAACTGTACAGTAAACTGTAAGATCAGATGTGGAAGATCCTGCTAAGTGAACAGCAAACAGCACAGAGGTGGAAGATCCTGCTAATTGGAATGCAAACTGTAGAACAGAAGTGGAATATCTTGCTAACTGGACAGTAAAAAGTAGATCAGAGGTGGAAGATCCTGCTAACTGGACAGCAAACAGTAGCCCAGAGATCAAAGATCCTGCTAACTTGACAGTGAACAGTAGCCCAGAGGTCGAAGATCCATCTAACTGGTCAGCAAATCGCCCAGAGGCTGAAGATCCTGCTAATTGGAAAGCACACTGTAGACCAGAAGTCGAAGATCCTGCTAACTGGAGAGCAAACAGTAGCGCAGAGGGCATAGATCCTGCTAACTGGAAAGCAAACAGCCCAGAGCTGGAAGATCGTGCTAACTGGACAGCAAACTGTTGAAGAGAAGTCTAAGATCCTGCTAACTAAATAGCAAACAGTAGCCCAGCGTTCGAAGATCCTGCTAACTAGACAGCACACAGCAGCCCAGAGGTCGAAGATCTTCTAACTGGACAGCAAACAGTAGCCCAGAGGTCGAAGATCCTGCTAATTGGACAGGAAACAGACCAGTGGTCGAAGATCCTGCTAACAGGGCAGCAAAGAGTAGCCCAGAGGTAGAAGATCCTGCTAACTGGACAGCAAACAGTAGACCAGAGGTCGAAGATCCTGTTAAATGGACAGCAAACAGTAGACCAGAGGTCGAAGATCCTGCTAACTGGACAGCAAACAGTAGCCCAGATTTCAAAGATCCTGCATACTGGACAGCAAATTGTACACAGGTTGAAGATCGTGCTAATTGGACTGCAAACTGTAGACCAGAAGTGAAAGATCCTGCTAAGTAGACAGCAAACAGTAGCATAGAGGGCAGAGATCCTGCTAACTGGACAGCAAACAGCACAGAGGTGGAAGATCCTGCTAACTGGACAGCAAACTGTAGATCAGATGTGGAAGATCCTGCTAAGTGAACAGCAAACAGCACAGAGGTGGAAGATCCTGCTAACTGTACAGTAAACTGTAAGATCAGATGTGGAAGATCCTGCTAAGTGAACAGCAAACAGCACAGAGGTGGAAGATCCTGCTAATTGGAATGCAAACTGTAGAACAGAAGTGGAATATCTTGCTAACTGGACAGTAAACAGTAGATCAGAGGTGGAAGATCCTGCTAACTGGACAGCAAACAGTAGCCCAGAGATCGAAGATCCTGCTAACTTGACAGTGAACAGTAGCCCAGAGGTCGAAGATCTTCTAACTGGACAGCAAACAGTAGCCCAGAGGTCGAAGATCCTGCTAATTGGACAGCAAACAGCCCAGAGGTCGAAGATCCTGCTAACTGGACAGCAAACAGTAGCCCAGAGGTCGAAGATCCTGCTAACTGGAGAGCAAACAGTAGCGCAGAGGGCATAGATCCTGCTAACTGGAAAGCAAACAGTAGACCAGAGGTCGAAGATCCTGTTAAATGGACAGCAAACTTGAAGATCTGCTAACTGGACAGCAAACGGTTGAAGAGAAGTCTAAGATCCTGCTAACTAAATAGCAAACAGTAGCCCAGCGTTCGAAGATCCTGCTAACTAGACAGCACACAGCAGCCCAGGGTCGAAGATCTTCTAACTGGACAGCAAACAGTAGCCCAGAGGTCGAAGATCCTGCTAATTGGACAGGAAACAGACCAGTGGTCGAAGATCCTGCTAACAGGGCAGCAAAGAGTAGCCCAGAGGTAGAAGATCCTGCTAACTGGACAGCAAACAGTAGACCAGAGGTCGAAGATCCTGTTAAATGGACAGCAAACAGTAGACCAGAGGTCGAAGATCCTGCTAACTGGACAGCAAACAATAGCCCAGATTTCAAAGATCCTGCATACTGGACAGCAAATTGTACACAGGTTGAAGATCGTGCTAATTGGAATGCAAACTGTAGACCAGAAGTGAAAGATCCTGCTAAGTAGACAGCAAACAGTAGCATAGAGGGCAGAGATCCTGCTAACTGGACAGCAAACTGTAGATCAGATGTGGAAGATCCTGCTAAGTGAACAGCAAACAGCACAGAGGTGGAAGATCCTGCTAACTGTACAGTAACTGTAAGATCAGATGTGGAAGATCCTGCTAAGTGAACAGCAAACAGCACAGAGGTGGAAGATCCTGCTAATTGGAATGCAAACTGTAGAACAGAAGTGGAATATCTTGCTAACTGGACAGTAAAAAGTAGATCAGAGGTGGAAGATCCTGCTAACTGGACAGCAAACAGTAGCCCAGAGATCGAAGATCCTGCTAACTTGACAGTGAACAGTAGCCCAGAGGTCGAAGATCCATCTAACTGGTCAGCAAATCGCCCAGAGGCTGAAGATCCTGCTAATTGGAAAGCACACTGTAGACCAGAAGTCGAAGATCCTGCTAACTGGAGAGCAAACAGTAGCGCAGAGGTCATAGATCCTGCTAACTGGAAAGCAAACAGCAGAGAGCTGGAAGATCGTGCTAACTGGACAGCAATCTGTTGAAGAGAAGTCTAAGATCCTGCTAACTAAATAGCAAACAGTAGCCCAGCGTTCGAAGATCCTGCTAACTAGACAGCACACAGCAGCCCAGAGGTCGAAGATCTTCTAACTGGACAGCAAACAGTAGCCCAGAGGTCGAAGATCCTGCTAATTGGACAGGAAACAGACCAGTGGTCGAAGATCCTGCTAACAGGGCAGCAAAGAGTAGCCCAGAGGTAGAAGATCCTGCTAACTGGACAGCAAACAGTAGACCAGAGGTCGAAGATCCTGCTAAGTGAACAGCAAACAGCACAGAGGTGGAAGATCCTGCTAAATGGACAGCAAACAGTAGACCAGAGGTCGAAGATCCTGCTAACTGGACAGCAAACAATAGCCCAGATTTCAAAGATCCTGCATACTGGACAGCAAATTGTACACAGGTTGAAGATCGTGCTAATTGGAATGCAAACTGTAGACCAGAAGTGAAAGATCCTGCTAAGTAGACAGCAAACAGTAGCATAGAGGGCAGAGATCCTGCTAACTGGACAGCAAACAGTAGCATAGAGGGCAGAGATCCTGCTAACTGGACAGCAAACTGTAGATCAGATGTGGAAGATCCTGCTAAGTGAACAGCAAACAGCACAGAGGTGGAAGATCCTGCTAACTGTACAGTAAACTGTAAGATCAGATGTGGAAGATCCTGCTAAGTGAACAGCAAACAGCAGAGAGGTGGAAGATCCTGCTAATTGGAGTGCAAACAGTAGAACAGAAGTGGAATATCTTGCTAACTGGACAGTAGAAAGTAGAACAGAGGTGGAAGATCCTGCTAACTGGACAGCAAAAAGTAGCCCAGAGATCGAAGATCCTGCTAACTTGACAGTGAACAGTAGCCCAGAGGTCGAAGATCCATCTAACTGGTCAGCAAATCGCCCAGAGGCTGAAGATCCTGCTAATTGGAAAGCACACTGTAGACCAGAAGTCGAAGATCCTGCTAACTGGAGAGCAAACAGTAGCGCAGAGGGCATAGATCCTGCTAACTGGAAAGCAAACAGCCCAGAGCTGGAAGATCGTGCTAACTGGACAGCAAACTGTTGAAGAGAAGTCTAAGATCCTGCTAACTAAATAGCAAACAGTAGCCCAGCGTTCGAAGATCCTGCTAACTGGACAGCAAACAGTAGCCCAGAGGTCGAAGATCCTGCTAACTAGACAGCACACAGCAGCCCAGAGGTCGAAGATCTTCTAACTGGACAGCAAACAGTAGCCCAGAGGTCGAAGATCCTGCTAACTGGACAGGAAACAGACCAGAGGTCGAAGATCCTGCTAACAGGGCAGCAAAGAGTAGCCCAGAGGTCGAAGATCCTGCTAACTGGACAGCAAACAGTAGACCAGAGGTCGAAGATCCTGTTAAATGGACAGCAAACAGTAGACCAGAGGTCGAAGATCCTGCTAACTGGACAGCAAACAGTAGACCAGAGGTCGAAGATCCTGTTAAATGGACAGCAAACAGTAGACCAGAGGTCGAAGATCCTGCTAACTGGACAGCAAATTGTACACAGGTTGAAGATCGTGCTAATTGGAATGCAAACTGTAGACCAGAAGTGAAAGATCCTGCTAAGTAGACAGCAAACAGTAGCATAGAGGGCAGAGATCCTGCTAACTGGACAGCAAACTGTAGATCAGATGTGGAAGATCCTGCTAAGTGAACAGCAAACAGCACAGAGGTGGAAGATCCTGCTAACTGTACAGTAAACTGTAAGATCAGATGTGGAAGATCCTGCTAAGTGAACAGCAAACAGCACAGAGGTGGAAGATCCTGCTAATTGGAATGCAAACTGAAGAACAGAAGTGGAATATCTTGCTAACTGGACAGTAAAAAGTAGATCAGAGGTGGAAGATCCTGCTAACTGGACAGCAAACAGTAGCCCAGAGATCGAAGATCCTGCTAACTTGACAGTGAACAGTAGCCCAGAGGTCGAAGATCCATCTAACTGGTCAGCAAATCGCCCAGAGGCTGAAGATCCTGCTAATTGGAAAGCACACTGTAGACCAGAAGTCGAAGATCCTGCTAACTGGAGAGCAAACAGTAGCGCAGAGGGCATAGATCCTGCTAACTGGAAAGCAAACAGCCCAGAGCTGGAAGATCGTGCTAACTGGACAGCAAACTGTTGAAGAGAAGTCTAAGATCCTGCTAACTAAATAGCAAACAGTAGCCCAGCGTTCGAAGATCCTGCTAACTAGACAGCACACAGCAGCCCAGAGGTCGAAGATCTTCTAACTGGACAGCAAACAGTAGCCCAGAGGTCGAAGATCCTGCTAATTGGACAGGAAACAGACCAGTGGTCGAAGATCCTGCTAACTGGACAGCAAACAGTAGCCCAGAGGTCGAAGATCCTGCTAATTGGACAGGAAACAGACCAGTGGTCGAAGATCCTGCTAACTGGACAGCAAACAGTAGACCAGAGGTCGAAGATCCTGTTAAATTGACAGCAAACAGTATACCAGAGGTCGAAGATCCTGCTAACTGGACAGCAAACAATAGCCCAGATTTCAAAGATCCTGCATACTGGACAGCAAATTGTACACAGGTGAAGATCGTGCTAATTGGAATGCAAACTGTAGACCAGAAGTGAAAGATCCTGCTAAGTAGACAGCAAACAGTAGCATAGAGGGCAGAGATCCTGCTAACTGGACAGCAAACTGTAGATCAGATGTGGAAGATCCTGCTAAGTGAACAGCAAACAGCACAGAGGTGGAAGATCCTGCTAACTGGACAATACACAATACGATCGGAGGTGGAAGATCCTGCTAAGCGACGAGCAAGCAGAACAGAGAGAGAAGATCCTGCTACCTGGACAGCAAACAGTAGTAGAGAGAGTGGAAGATCCTGCTAATGGAAGCAAACAGTGCTAAGAAGAGGTGGATCCTGCTAAAATGCAAAAGTAGAACAGAAGTGGAAAGATCTGCTAACTGGACAGTAAAAAGTAGATCAGAGAGGAGGAAGATCCTGCTAACTGGACAGCAAAAACAGTAGCCCAGCTAACTGAGAGAAAACAGATCCTGCTAACTGATGACAGCTAACAGTAGTAGTGAAGAGGTCCCAAGATCCATCTAATCTGGGTCAGGTCAAAATCGCCCAGAGGCTGAAGATCCTGCTAATTGGAAAGCACACTGTAGACCAGAAGTCGAAGATCCTGCTAACTGGAGAGCAAACAGTAGCGCAGAGGGCAGAGATCCTGCTAACTGGAAAGCAAACAGCCCAGAGCTGGAAGATCGTGCTAACTGGACAGCAAACTGTTGAAGAGAAGTCTAAGATCCTGCTAACTAAATAGCAAACAGTAGCCCAGCGTTCGAAGATCCTGCTAACTAGACAGCAAACAGTAGCCCAGAGGTGGAAGATCCTGCTAACTGGACAGCAAACAGTAGCCCAGAGATCGAAGATCCTGCTAACTGGACAGCAAACAGTAGCCCAGAGGTCGAAGATCCTGCTAACTGGACAGCAAAGAGTAGCCCAGAGGTAGAAGATCCTGCTAACTGGACAGCAAACAGTAGACCAGAGGTGGAAGATCCTGCTAACTGGCAAAAAGTAGACCAGAGGTCGAGATCCTGCTAACTGGACAGCAAAACAGTAGACCAGAGGTCAGAAAGATCCTGCTAACTGGACAGCAAACAGTAGCCCAGAGGTCGAAAGATCCTGCTAAAGACAAACAAAGAGCAGAGAAAGATCCTGCTAACTGGACAGCAAACTGTAGACAGAGGTCGAAGATCCTGCTAACTGGAAGCAAACAAGCCCAGAAGTCGAAGAAGATCCTGCTAACTGGACAGCAAACAGTAGCAGAGGTCAGAAGATCCTGCTAACTGGACAGCAAATTGTAGATCAGATGTGGAAGATCCTGCTAAGTGAACAGCAAACAGCCCAGAGGTGGAAGATCCTGCTAACTGGACAGCAAACAGTAGACCAGAGGTCGAAGATCCTGTTAAATGGACAGCAAACAGTAGACCAGAGGTCGAAGATCCTGCTAACTGGACAGCAAACAGCAGCCCAGAGGTCAAAGATCTTCTAACTGGACAGCAAACAAACAGAAAGAAGTGAAAAGATCCTGCTAACTGGAAGCAAACAGTGAAAGAGAAGTTGAAGAAACCTGCTAATCAAAAAACAAGAGAGAGGTCGAAGATCCTGCTAAGTAGACAGCAAACAGTAGCATAGAGGGCAGAGATCCTGCTAACTAGACAGCAAACTGTAGATCAGATGTGGAAGATCCTGCTAAGTGAACAGCAAACAGCACAGAGGTGGAAGATCCTGCTAACTGTACAGTAAACTGTAAGATCAGAGGTGGAAGATCCTGCTAACTGGACAGCAAACAGTAGCCCAGAGATCGAAGATCCTGCTAACTTGACAGTGAACAGTAGCCCAGAGATCGAAGATCCTGCTAATTGGAATGCAAACTGTAGAACAGAAGTGGAATATCTTGCTAACTGGACAGTAAAAAGTAGATCAGAGGTGGAAGATCCTGCTAACTGGACAGCAAACAGTAGCCCAGAGATCGAAGATCCTGCTAACTTGACAGTGAACAGTAGCCCAGAGGTCGAAGATCCATCTAACTGGTCAGCAAATCGCCCAGAGACTGAAGATCCTGCTAATTGGAAAGCACACTGTAGACCAGAAGTCGAAGATCCTGCTAACTGGAGAGCAAACAGTAGCGCAGAGGGCATAGATCCTGCTAACTGGAAAGCAAACAGCCCAGAGCTGGAAAGCAAAACTCAGCAAAGATCCTAAAGCTGGAAGCAGAACTGTAGACAAATCCTGCTGCTAAGAAGAAAAACTGGAAGCAAACTGGAAGATCCTGCTAACTGGACAGCAAACAGTTGAAGAGAAGTCTAAGATCCTGCTAACTAAATAGCAAACAGTAGCCCAGCGTTCGAAGATCCTGCTAACTAGACAGCACACAGCAGCCCAGAGGTCGAAGATCTTCTAACTGGACAGCAAACAGTAGCCCAGAGGTCGAAGATCCTGCTAATTGGACAGGAAACAGACCAGTGGTCGAAGATCCTGCTAACAGGGCAGCAAAGAGTAGCCCAGAGGTAGAAGATCCTGCTAACTGGACAGCAAACAGTAGACCAGAGGTCGAAGATCCTGTTAAATGGACAGCAAACAGTAGACCAGGATCCTGCTAACTGGACAGCAAACAATAGCCCAGATTTCAAAGATCCTGCATACTGGACAGCAAATTGTACACAGGTTGAAGATCGTGCTAATTGGAATGCAAACTGTAGACCAGAAGTGAAAGATCCTGCTAAGTAGACAGCAAACAGTAGCATAGAGGGCAGAGATCCTGCTAACTGGACAGCAAACTGTAGATCAGATGTGGAAGATCCTGCTAAGTGAACAGCAAACAGCACAGAGGTGGAAGATCCTGCTAACTGTACAGTAAACTGTAAGATCAGATGTGGAAGATCCTGCTAAGTGAACAGCAAACAGCACAGAGGTGGAAGATCCTGCTAATTGGAATGCAAACTGTAGAACAGAAGTGGAATATCTTGCTAACTGGACAGCAAACAGTAGATCAGAGGTGGAAGATCCTGCTAACTGGACAGCAAACAGTAGCCCAGAGATCGAAGATCCTGCTAACTTGACAGTGAACAGTAGCCCAGAGGTCGAAGCTCCATCTAACTGGTCAGCAAATCGCCCAGAGGCTGAAGATCCTGCTAATTGGAAAGCACACTGTAGACCAGAAGTCGAAGATCCTGCTAACTGGAGAGCAAACAGTAGCGCAGAGGGCATAGATCCTGCTAACTGGAAAGCAAACAGCAGAGAGCTGGAAGATCGTGCTAACTGGACAGGAAACTGTTGAAGAGAAGTCTAAGATCCTGCTAACTAAATAGTAAACAGAAGCGCAGAGTTTGAAGTTACTGCTAACTAGAAAGCAAACAGCAGCCCAGAGGTCGAAGATCTTGCTAACTGGACAGCAAACAGTAGCCCAGAGGTCGAAGATCCTGCTAACTGGACAGGAAAAAGTAGCCCAGAGGTCGAAGATCCTGCTAATTGGGGATAGAAGAGTAGCGAAGAGGTCGAAGATCCTGTTACGCGGACAGCAAACAGTAGTCCAGAGGTAGAAAATTCTGCTAACTGGACAGCAAACAGTAGACCAGAGGTCGATGATCCTGTTAAGATCCTGTTAAATGGACAGCAAACAGTAGACCAGAGGTCGAAGATCCTGCTAACTGGACAGCTGCTAACTGGACAGCAAACAATAGCCCAGATTTCAAAGATCCTGCATACTGGACAGCAAATTGTACACAGGTTGAAGATCGTGCTAATTGGAATGCAAACTGTAGACCAGAAGTGAAAGATCCTGCTAAGTAGACAGCAAACAGTAGCATAGAGGGCAGAGATCCTGCTAACTGGACAGCAAACTGTAGATCAGATGTGGAAGATCCTGCTAAGTGAACAGCAAACAGCACAGAGGTGGAAGATCCTGCTAACTGTACAGTAAACTGTAAGATCAGATGTGGAAGATCCTGCTAAGTGAACAGCAAACAGCACAGAGGTGGAAGATCCTGCTAATTGGAATGCAAACTGTAGAACAGAAGTGGAATATCTTGCTAACTGGACAGTAAAAAGTAGATCAGAGGTGGAAGATCCTGCTAACTGGACAGCAAACAGTAGCCCAGAGGTCGAAGATCCATCTAACTGGTCAGCAAATCGCCCAGAGGCTGAAGATCCTGCTAATTGGAAAGCACACTGAAGACCAGAAGTCGAAGATCCTGCTAACTGGAGAGCAAACAGTAGCGCAGAGGGCATAGATCCTGCTAACTGGAAAGCAAACAGCCCAGAGCTGGAAGATCGTGCTAACTGGACAGCAAACTGTTGAAGAAAAGTCTAAGATCCTGCTAACTAAATAGCAAACAGTAGCCCAGCGTTCGAAGATCCTGCTAACTAGACAGCACACAGCAGCCCAGAGGTCGAAGATCTTCTAACTGGACAGCAAACAGTAGCCCAGAGGTCGAAGATCCTGCTAATTGGACAGGAAACAGACCAGTGGTCGAAGATCCTGCTAACAGGGCAGCAAAGAGTAGCCCAAGAGGTAGAAGATCCTGCTAACTGGACAGCAAATTGTACACTGGTTGAAGATCGTAGAAGATCCTGCTAAATGGACAGCAAACAGTAGACCAGAGGTCGAAGATCCTGTTAAATGGACAGCAAACAGTAGACCAGAGGTCGAAGATCCTGCTAACTGGACAGCAAACAATAGCCCAGATTTCAAAGATCCTGCATACTGGACAGCAAATTGTACACAGGTTGAAGATCGTGCTAATTGGAATGCAAACTGTAGACCAGAAGTGAAAGATCCTGCTAAGTAGACAGCAAACAGTAGCATAGAGGGCAGAGATCCTGCTAAACTGGACAGCAAACTGTAGATCAGATGTGGAAGATCCTGCTAAGTGAACAGCAAACAGCACAGAGGTGGAAGATCCTGCTAACTGTACAGTAAACTGTAAGATCAGATGTGGAAGATCCTGCTAAGTGAACAGCAAACAGCACAGAGGTGGAAGATCCTGCTAATTGGAATGCAAACTATAGAACAGAAGTGGAATATCTTGGTAACTGGACAGTAAAAAGTAGATCAGAGGTGAAAGATCCTGCTAACTGGACAGCAAACAGTAGACCAGAGGTCGAAGATCCTGCTAACTGGACAGCAAACAGTAGCCCAGAGATCGAAGATCCTGCTAACTTGACAGTGAACAGTAGCCCAGAGGTCGAAGATCCATCTAACTGGTCAGCAAATCGCCCAGAGGCTGAAGATCCTGCTAATTGGAAAGCACACTGTAGACCAGAAGTCGAAGATCCTGCTAACTGGAGAGCAAACAGTAGCGCAGAGGGCATAGATCCTGCTAACTGGAAAGCAAACAGCCCAGAGCTGGAAGATCGTGCTAACTGGACAGCAAACTGTTGAAGAGAAGTCTAAGATCCTGCTAACTAAATAGCAAACAGTAGCCCAGCGTTCGAAGATCCTGCTAACTAGACAGCACACAGCAGCCCAGAGGTCGAAGATCTTCTAACTGGACAGCAAACAGTAGCCCAGAGGTCGAAGATCCTGCTAATTGGACAGGAAACAGACCAGTGGTCGAAGATCCTGCTAACAGGGCAGCAAAGAGTAGCCCAGAGGTAGAAGATCCTGCTAACTGGACAGCAAACAGTAGACCAGAGGTCGAAGATCCTGCTAAATGGACAGCAAACAGTAGACCAGAGGTCGAAGATCCTGCTAACTGGACAGCAAACAATAGCCCAGAGGTCGAAGATCCTGCTAACTGGACACTGGACAGCAAATTTTACACAGGTGCATACTGGAAGATCAAATGCTAACAGGTTGAAGATCGTGCTAATTGGAATGCAAACTGTAGACCAGAAGTGAAAGATCCTGCTAAGTAGACAGCAAACAGTAGCATAGAGGGCAGAGATCCTGCTAACTGGACAGCAAACTGTAGATCAGAGGTGGAAGATCCTGCTAAGTGAACAGCAAACAGCACAGAGGTGGAAGATCCTGCTAACTCTACAGTAAACTGTAAGATCAGATGTGGAAGATCCTGCTAAGTGAACAGCAAACAGCACAGAGGTGGAAGATCCTGCTAATTGGAATGCAAACTGTAGAACAGAAGTGGAATATCTTGCTAACTGGACAGTAAAAAGTAGATCAGAGGTGAAAGATCCTGCTAACTGGACAGCAAACAGTAGCCCAGAGATCGAAGATCCTGCTAACTGGACAGCAAACAGTAGCCCAGAGATCGAAGATCCTGCTAACTTGACAGTGAACAGTAGCCCAGAGGTCGAAGATCCATCTAACTGGTCAGCAAATCGCCCAGAGGCTGAAGATCCTGCTAATTGGAAAGCACACTGTAGACCAGAAGTCGAAGATCCTGCTAACTGGAGAGCAAACAGTAGCGCAGAGGGCATAGATCCTGCTAACTGGAAAGCAAACAGCCCAGAGCTGGAAGATCGTGCTAACTGGACAGCAAACTGTTGAAGAGAAGTCTAAGATCCTGCTAACTAAATAGCAAACAGTAGCCCAGCGTTCGAAGAAGATCTTCTAACTGGACAGCAAACAGTAGCCCAGAGGTCGAAGATCCTGCTAATTGGACAGGAAACAGACCAGTGGTCGAAGATCCTGCTAACAGGGCAGCAAAGAGTAGCCCAGAGGTAGAAGATCCTGCTAACTGGACAGCAAACAGTAGACCAGAGGTCGAAGATCCTGCTAACTGGACAGCAAACAGCACAGAGGTGGAAGATCCTGCTAATTGGAAGATCCTGCTAACTGGACAGCAAACAGTAGCCCAGATTTCAAAGATCCTGCATACTGGACAGCAAATTGTACACAGGTTGAAGATCGTGCTAATTGGAATGCAAACTGTAGACCAGAAGTGAAAGATCCTGCTAAGTAGACAGCAAACAGTAGCATAGAGGGCAGAGATCCTGCTAACTGGACAGTAAAAAGTAGATCAGATGTGGAAGATCCTGCTAAGTGAACAGCAAACAGCACAGAGGTGGAAGATCCTGCTAACTGTACAGTAAACTGTAAGATCAGATGTGGAAGATCCTGCTAAGTGAACAGCAAACAGCACAGAGGTGGAAGATCCTGCTAAGTGAACAGCAAACAGCACAGAGGTGGAAGATCCTGCTAATTGGAATGCAAACTGTAGAACTGAAGTGGAATATCTTGCTAACTGGACAGTAAAAAGTAGATCAGAGGTGGAAGATCCTGCTAACTGGACAGCAAACAGTAGCCCAGAGATCGAAGATCCTGCTAACTTGACAGTGAACAGTAGCCCAGAGGTCGAAGATCCATCTAACTGGTCAGCAAATCGCCCAGAGGCTGAAGATCCTGCTAATTGGAAAGCACACTGTAGACCAGAAGTCGAAGATCCTGCTAACTGGAGAGCAAACAGTAGCGCAGAGGGCATAGATCCTGCTAACTGGAAAGCAAACAGCCCAGAGCTGGAAGATCGTGCTAACTGGACAGCAAACTGTTGAAGAGAAGTCTAAGATCCTGCTAACTAAATAGCAAACAGTAGCCCAGCGTTCGAAGATCCTGCTAACTAGACAGCACACAGCAGCCCAGAGGTCGAAGATCTTCTAACTGGACAGCAAACAGTAGACCAGAGGTCGAAGATCCTGTTAAATGGACAGCAAACAGTAGACCAGAGGTCGAAGATCCTGCTAACTGGACAGCAAACAATAGCCCAGAGGTCGAAGATCCTGCTAACTGGACAGCAAACAGTAGCCCAGAGGTAGAAGATCCTGCTAACTGGACAGCAAACAGTAGACCAGAGGTCGAAGATCCTGTTAACTGGACAGCAAACAGTAGACCAGAGGTCGAAGATCCTGCTAACTGGACAGCAAACAATAGCCCAGATTTCAAAGATCCTGCATACTGGACAGCAAATTGTACACAGGTTGAAGATCGTGCTAATTGGAATGCAAACTGTAGACCAGAAGTGAAAGATCCTGCTAAGTAGACAGCAAACAGTAGCATAGAGGGCAGAGATCCTGCTAACTGGACAGCAAACTGTAGATCAGATGTGGAAGATCCTGCTAAGTGAACAGCAAACAGCACAGAGGTGGAAGATCCTGCTAACTGTACAGTAAACTGTAAGATCAGATGTGGAAGATCCTGCTAAGTGAACAGCAAACAGCACAGAGGTGGAAGATCCTGCTAATTGGAATGCAAACTGTAGAACAGAAGTGGAATATCTTGCTAATTGGACAGTAAAAAGTAGATCAGAGGTGGAAGATCCTGCTAACTGGACAGAAAACAGTAGCCCAGAGATCGAAGATCCTGCTAACTTGACAGTGAACAGTAGCCCAGAGGTCGAAGATCCATCTAACTGGTCAGCAAATCGCCCAGAGGCTGAAGATCCTGCTAATTGGAAAGCACACTGTAGACCAGAAGTCGAAGATCCTGCTAACTGGAGAGCAAACAGTAGCGCAGAGGGCATAGATCCTGCTAACTGGAAAGCAAACAGCCCAGAGCTGGAAGATCGTGCTAACTGGACAGCAAACTGTTGAAGAGAAGTCTAAGATCCTGCTAACTGGACAGCAAACTGTTGAAGAGAAGTCTAAGATCCTGCTAACTAAATAGCAAACAGTAGCCCAGCGTTCGAAGATCCTGCTAACTAGACAGCACACAGCAGCCCAGAGGTCGAAGATCTTCTAACTGGACAGCAAACAGTAGCCCAGAGGTCGAAGATCCTGCTAATTGGACAGCAAACAGTAGCCCAGAGGTCGAAGATCCTGCTAACAGGGCAGCAAAGAGTAGCTCAGTGGTAGAAGATCCTGCTAACTGGACAGCAGAGAGCGACCCAGAGGAAGAAGATCCTGCTAACTGGACAGCAAACAGTAGACCAGAGGTCGAAGATCCTGTTAAATTAACAGCAAACAGTAGACCAGAGGTCGAAGATCCTGCTAACTGGACAGCAAACAATAGCCCAGATTTCAAAGATCCTGCATACTGGACAGCAAATTGTACACAGGTTGAAGATCGTGCTAATTGGAATGCAAACTGTAGACCAGAAGTGAAAGATCGTGCTAATTGGAATGCAAACTGTAGACCAGAAGTGAAAGATCCTGCTAAGTAGACAGCAAACAGTAGCATAGAGGGCAGAGATCCTGCTAACTGGACAGCAAACTGTAGATCAGATGTGGAAGATCCTGCTAAGTGAACAGCAAACAGCACAGAGGTGGAAGATCCTGCTAACTCTACAGTAAACTGTAAGATCAGATGTGGAAGATCCTGCTAAGTGAACAGCAAACAGCACAGAGGTGGAAGATCCTGCTAATTGGAATGCAAACTGTAGAACAGAAGTGGAATATCTTGCTAACTGGACAGTAAAAAGTAGATCAGAGATGGAAGATCCTGCTAACTGGACAGCAAACAGTAGCCCAGAGGGCAGAGATCCTGCTAACTGGACAGTAGCCCAGAGATCGAAGATCCTGCTAACTTGACAGTGAACAGTAGCCCAGAGGTCGAAGATCCATCTAACTGGTCAGCAAATCGCCCAGAGGCTGAAGATCCTGCTAATTGGAAAGCACACTGTAGACCAGAAGTCGAAGATCCTGCTAACTGGAGAGCAAACAGTAGCGCAGAGGGCATAGATCCTGCTAACTGGAAAGCAAACAGCCCAGAGCTGGAAGATCGTGCTAACTGGACAGCAAACTGTTGAAGAGAAGTCTAAGATCCTGCTAACTAAATAGCAAACAGTAGCCCAGCGTTCGAAGATCCTGCTAACTAGACAGCACACAGCAGCCCAGAGGTCGAAGATCTTCTAACTGGACAGCAAACAGTAGCCCAGAGGTCGAAGATCCTGCTAATTGGACAGGAAACAGACCAGTGGTCGAAGATCCTGCTAACAGGGCAGCAAAGAGTAGCCCAGAGGTAGAAGATCCTGCTAACTGGACAGCAAACAGTAGACCAGAGGTCGAAGATCCTGTTAAATGGACAGCAAACAGTAGACCAGAGGTCGAAGATCCTGCTAACTGGACAGCAAACAATAGCCCAGATTTCAAAGATCCTGCATACTGGACAGCAAATTGTACACAGGTTGAAGATCCTGCTAAGTGAACAGCAAACAGCACAGAGGTGGAAGATCCTGCTAATTGGAATGCAAACTGTAGACCAGAAGTGAAAGATCCTGCTAAGTAGACAGCAAACAGTAGCATAGAGGGCAGAGATCCTGCTAACTGGACAGCAAACTGTAGATCAGATGTATAAGATCCTGCTAAGTGAACAGCAAACAGCACAGAGGTGGAAGATCCTGCTAACTGTACAGTAAACTGTAAGATCAGATGTGGAAGATCCTGCTAAGTGAACAGCAAACAGCACAGAGGTGGAAGATCCTGCTAATTGGAATGCAAACTGTAGAACAGAAGTGGAATATCTTGCTAACTGGACAGTAAAAAGTAGATCAGAGGTGGAAGATCCTGCTAACTGGACAGCAAACAGTAGCCCAGAGATCGAAGATCCTGCTAACTTGACAGTGAACAGTAGCCCAGAGGTCGAAGATCCATCTAACTGGTCAGCAAATCGCCCAGAGGCTGAAGATCCTGCTAATTGGAAAGCACACTGTAGACCAGAAGTCGAAGATCCTGCTAACTGGAGAGCAAACAGTAGCGCAGAGGGCATAGATCCTGCTAACTGGAAAGCAAACAGCCCAGAGCTGGAAGATCGTGCTAACTGGACAGCAAACAGTAGAAGAGAAGTCTAAGATCCTGCTAACTGGATAGCAAACAGTAGCCCAGCGTTCGAAGATCCTGCTAACTAGACAGCACACAGCAGCCCAGAGGTCGAAGATCTTCTAACTGGACAGCAAACAGTAGCCCAGAGGTCGAAGATCCTGCTAATTGGACAGGAAACAGACCAGTGGTCGAAGATCCTGCTAACAGGGCAGCAAAGAGAGCGAAGATCCTGAGGTAGAAGGGCAGAAAGAGTAGCCCAGAGGTAAAGATCCTGCTAACTGGACTGGACAGCAAACAGTAGACCAGAGGTCGAAGATCCTGTTAAAACTGAGCAAAACAGTAGACCAGAGGTCGAAGATCCTGCTAACTGGACAGCAAACAATAGCCCAGATTTCAAAGATCCTGCATACTGGACAGCAAATTGTACACAGGTTGAAGATCGTGCTAATTGGAATGCAAACTGTAGACCAGAAGTGAAAGATCCTGCTAAGTAGACAGCAAACAGTAGCATAGAGGGCAGAGATCCTGCTAACTGGACAGCAAACTGTAGATCAGAGGTGGAAGATCCTGCTAAGTGAACAGCAAACAGCACAGAGGTGGAAGATCCTGCTAACTGTACAGTATCCTGCTAACTGAACAGTAAACTGTAAGATCAGATGTGGAAGATCCTGCTAAGTGAACAGCAAACAGCACAGAGGTGGAAGATCCTGCTAATTGGAATGCAAACTGTAGAACAGAAGTGGAATATCTTGCTAACTGGACAGTAAAAAGTAGCTCAGAGGTGGAAGATCCTGCTAACTGGACAGCAAACAGTAGCCCAGAGAGATCGAAGATCCTGCTAACTTGACAGTGAACAGTAGCCCAGAGGTCGAAGATCCATCTAACTGGTCAGCAAATCGCCCAGAGGCTGAAGATCCTGCTAATTGGAAAGCACACTGTAGACCAGAAGTCGAAGATCCTGCTAACTGGAGAGCAAACAGTAGCGCAGAGGGCATAGATCCTGCTAACTGGAAAGCAAACAGCCCAGAGCTGGAAGATCGTGCTAAATGGACAGCAAACTGTTGACGAGAAGTCTAAGATCCTGCTAACTAAATAGCAAACAGTAGCCCAGCGTTCGAAGATCCTGCTAACTAGACAGCACACACAGCAGCCCAGAGGTCGAAGATCTTCTAACTGGACAGCAAACAGTAGCCCAGAGGTCGAAGATCCTGCTAATTGGACAGGAAACAGACCAGTGGTCGAAGATCCTGCTAACAGAGCAGCAAAGAGTAGCCCAGAGGTAGAAGATCCTGCTAACTGGACAGCAAACAGTAGACCAGAGGTCGAAGATCCTGTTAAATGGACAGCAAACAGTAGACCAGAGGTCGAAGATCCTGCTAACTGGACAGCAAACAGTAGCCCAGAGGTCGAAGATCCTGCTTACTGGACAGCAAATCGTACACAGGCTGAAGATCCTGCTAATTGGAAAGCAAACTGTAGACCAGAGGTCAAAGATCCTGCTAACTGGACAGCAAACTGTAGAGCAGATGGCGAAGATCCTGCTAACTGAACAGCAAACAGCAGTAGATCAGAGCAATGAATGCAAGATCCTGCTAAGTAGAAGTGAAGCAGGAAGATCAAGGACAGCAAAGTAGCCTAGAGGGAAGCGATCCTGCTAACTGGCCAGCAAACTGTAGATCAGATGTGGAAGATCCTGATAAGTGAACAGCAAACAGCACAGAGGTGGAAGATCCTGCTAACTGTACAGTAAACTGTAAGATCAGATGTGGAAGATCCTGCTAAGTGAACAGCAAACAGCACAGAGGTGGAAGATCCTGCTAATTGGAATGCAAACTGTAGAACAGAAGTGGAATATCTTGCTAACTGGACAGTAAAAAGTAGATCAGAGGTGGAAGATCCTGCTAACTGGACAGCAAACAGTAGCCCAGAGATCGAAGATCCTGCTAACTTGACAGTGAACAGTAGCCCAGAGGTCGAAGATCCATCTAACTGGTCAGCAAATCGCCCAGAGGCTGAAGATCCTGCTAATTGGAAAGCACACTGTAGACCAGAAGTCGAAGATCCTGCTAACTGGAGAGCAAACAGTAGCGCAGAGGGCATAGATCCTGCTAACTGGAAAGCAAACAGCCCAGAGCTGGAAGATCGTGCTAACTGGACAGCAAACTGTTGAAGAGAAGTCTAAGATCCTGCTAACTAAATAGCAAAAAATAGCCCAGCGTTTGAAGTTCATGTTAAGTAGACAGAACAAAGAAGCCAGAGGTGGAAGATCTTCTAACTGGACAGCAAACAGTAGCCCAGAGGTCGAAGATCCTGCTAATTGGACAGGAAACAGACCAGTGGTCGAAGATCCTGCTAACAGGGCAGCAAAGAGTAGCCCAGAGGTAGAAGATCCTGCTAACTGGACAGCAAACAGTAGACCAGAGGATCCGTAGACCAGAGGTCGAAGATCCTGCTAAATGGACAGCAAACAGTAGACCAGAGGTCGAAGATCCTGCTAACTGGACAGCAAACAATAGCCCAGATTTCAAAGATCCTGCATACTGGACAGCAAATTGTACACAGGTTGAAGATCGTGCTAATTGGAATGCAAACTGTAGACCAGAAGTGAAAGATCCTGCTAAGTAGACAGCAAACAGTAGCATAGAGGGCAGAGATCCTGCTAACTGGACAAAAAACTGTTTGATAGGCAGGAGATCCTGCTAACTGGACAGCAAACAGATGTGGAAGATCCTGCTAAGTGAACAGCAAACAGCACAGAGGTGGAAGATCCTGCTAACTGTACAGTAAACTGTAGATCAGATGTGGAAGATCCTGCTAAGTGAACAGCAAACAGCACAGAGGTGGAAGATCCTGCTAATTGGAATGCAAACTGTAGAACAGAAGTGGAATATCTTGCTAACTGGACAGTAAAAAGTAGATCAGAGGTGGAAGATCCTGCTAACTGGACAGCAAAAAGTAGCCCAGAGATCGAAGATCCTGCTAACTTGACAGTGAACAGTAGCCCAGAGGTCGAAGATCCATCTAACTGGTCAGCAAACAGCCCAGAGGCTGAAGATCCTGCTAATTGGAAAGCACACTGTAGACCAGAAGTCGAAGATCCTGCTAACTGGAGAGCAAACAGTAGCGCAGAGGGCATAGATCCTGCTAACTGGAAAGCAAACAAGAGCTCAGATCGCAAACTGGAAGCAAACAGTAGACCAGAAGTAAACTGGAAAGCTAAACTGCCCAGCTGAGGAAGATCCTGCTAACTGGAAAGCAAACAGCCCAGAGCTGGAAGATCGTGCTAACTGGACAGCAAACTGTTGAAGAGAAGTCTAAGATCCTGCTAACTAAATAGCAAACAGTAGCCCAGCGTTCAAAGATCCTGCTAACTAGACAGCACACAGCAGCCCAGAGGTCGAAGATCTTCTAACTGGACAGCAAACAGTAGCCCAGAGGTCGAAGATCCTGCTAATTGGACAGGAAACAGACCAGTGGTCGAAGATCCTGCTAACAGGGCAGCAAAGAGTAGCCCAGAGGTAGAAGATCCTGCTAACTGGACAGCAAACAGTAGACCAGAGGTCGAAGATCCTGCTAACTGGACAGCAAACAGCACAGAGGTGGAAGATCCTGCTAATTGGACAGGAAACAGACCAGAGGTCGAAGATCCTGCTAACTGGACAGCAAACAATAGCCCAGATTTCAAAGATCCTGCATACTGGACAGCAAATTGTACACAGGTTGAAGATCGTGCTAATTGGAATGCAAACTGTAGACCAGAAGTGAAAGATCCTGCTAAGTAGACAGCAAACAGTAGCATAGAGGGCAGAGATCCTGCTAACTGGACAGCAAACTGTAGATCAGATGTGAAGATCCTGCTAAGTGAACAGCAAACAGCACAGAGGTGGAAGATCCTGCTAACTGTACAGTAAACTGTAAGATCAGATGTGGAAGATCCTGCTAAGTGAACAGCAAACAGCACAGAGGTGGAAGATCCTGCTAATTGGAATGCAAACTGTAGAACAGAAGTGGAATATCTTGCTAACTGGACAGTAAAAAGTAGATCAGAGGTGGAAGATCCTGCTAACTGGACAGCAAACAGTAGCCCAGAGATCGAAGATCCTGCTAACTAAATAGCAAACAGTAGCCCAGCGTTCGAAGATCCTGCTAACTAGACAGCACACAGAGGTCGAAGATCCAACTCAGTAACAGTAGCCAGAGAGTCAAATCCATGCTAACTGGCAAAGCAAACAGAGGCTGAAGATCCTGCTAATTGGAAAGCAACTGTAGAGCACACTGTAGAAGTCGAAGATCCTGCTAACTGGAGAGCAAACAGTAGCGCAGAGGGCATAGATCCTGCTAACTGGAAAGCAAACAGCCCAGAGCTGGAAAATCGTGCTAACTGGACAGCAAATTGTTGAAGAGAAGTCTAAGATCCTGCTAACTAAATAGCAAACAGTAGCCCAGCGTTCGAAGATCCTGCTAACTAGACAGCACACAGCAGCCCAGAGGTCGAAGATCTTCTAACTGGACAGCAAACAGTAGCCCAGAGGTCGAAGATCCTGCTAATTGGACAGGAAACAGACCAGTGGTCGAAGATCCTGCTAACAGGGCAGCAAAAAGTAGCCCAGAGGTAGAAGATCCTGCTAACTGGACAGCTAACCTGCTAACTGTAGACAGCAGAGTCGAAGAGGTCGAAAATCCTGTTAAATGGACAGCAAACAGTAGACCAGAGGTCGAAGATCCTGCTAACTGGACAGCAAACAATAGCCCAGATTTCAAAGATCCTGCATACTGGACAGCAAATTGTACACAGGTTGAAGATCGTGCTAATTGGAATGCAAACTGTAGACCAGAAGTAAAAGATCCTGCTAAGTAGACAGCAAACAGTAGCATAGAGGGCAGAGATCCTGCTAACTGGACAGCAAACTGTAGATCAGATGTGGAAGATCCTGCTAAGTGAACAGCAAAAAGAAAGAGGTGGAAGATCCTGCTAACTGTACAGTAAACTGTAAGATCAGATGTGGAAGATCCTGCTAAGTGAACAGCAAACAGCACAGAGGTGGAAGATCCTGCTAATTGGAATGCAAACTGTAGAACAGAAGTGGAATATCTTGCTAACTGGACAGTAAAAAGTAGATCAGAGGTGGAAGATCCTGCTAACTGGACAGCAAACAGTAGCCCAGAGATCGAAGATCCTGCTAACTTGACAGTGAACAGTAGCCCAGAGGTCGAAGATCCATCTAACTGGTCAGCAAATCGCCCAGAGGCTGAAGATCCTGCTAATTGGAAAGCACACTGTAGACCAGAAGTCGAAGATCCTGCTAACTGGAGAGCAAACAGTAGCGCAGAGGGCATAGATCCTGCTAACTGGAAAGCAAACAGCCCAGAGCTGGAAGATCGTGCTAACTGGACAGCAAACTGTTGAAGAGAAGTCTAAGATCCTGCTAACTAAATAGCAAACAGTAGCCCAGCGTTCGAAGATCCTGCTAACTAGACAGCACACAGCAGCCCAGAGGTCGAAGATCTTGCTAACTGGACAGCAAACAGTAGCCCAGAGGTCGAAGATCCTGCTAACTGGACAGCAAACAGTTGACCAGAGGTCGAAGATCCTGCTAACTGGACAGAAAACAGCCCAGATGTGGAAGATCCTGCTAACTGGACAGGAAACAGCAGAGGTCGAAGATCCTGCTAACTGGACAGCAAACAGTAGACCAGAGGTCGAAGATCCTGTTAAATGGACAGCAAACAGTAGACCAGAGGTCGAAGATCCTGCTAACTGGACAGCAAACAATAGCCAAGATTTCAAAGATCCTGCATACTGGACAGCAAATTGTACACAGGTTGAAGATCGTGCTAATTGGAATGCAAACAGTAGAACAGAAGTGGAATATCTTGCTAACTGGACAGCAAACCAGAAGTGAAAGATCCTGCTAAGTAGACAGCAAACAGTAGCATAGAGGGCAGAGATCCTGCTAACTGGACAGCAAACTGTAGATCAGATGTGGAAGATCCTGCTAAGTGAACAGCAAACAGCACAGAGGTGGAAGATCCTGCTAACTGTACAGCAAACAGTAGATCAGAGGTGGAAGATCCTGCTAACTGGACAGCAAACAGTAGCCCAGAGATCGAAGATCCTGAGGTGGAAGATCCTGCTAAGATGTGCTAATGAAAGCACAACTGTAGATCAGAGTGGAAGATCCTGCTAACTGGACAGCAAACAGCAAACAGAGAGGATCCTGAAGATCCTGCTAATTGGAATGCAAACTGTAGAACAGAAACTGTGGAAATCTGCTAACTGGACAGTAAAGTAGATCAGAGGTGGAAGATCCTGCTAACTGGACAGCAAAAATTAGCCCAGAGATCGAAGATCCTGCTAACTTGACAGTGAACAGTAGCCCAGAGGTCGAAGATCCATCTAACTGGTCAGCAAATCGCCCAGAGGCTGAAGATCCTGCTAATTGGAAAGCACACTGTAGACCAGAAGTCGAAGATCCTGCTAACTGGAGAGCAAACAGTAGCGCAGAGGGCATAGATCCTGCTAACTGGAAAGCAAACAGCCCAGAGCTGGAAGATCGTGCTAACTGGACAGCAAACTGTTGAAGAGAAGTCTAAGATCCTGCTAACTAAATAGCAAACAGTAGCCCAGCGTTCGAAGATCCTGCTAACTAGACAGCACACAGCAGCCCAGAGGTCGAAGATCTTCTAACTGGACAGCAAACAGTAGCCCAGAGGTCGAAGATCCTGCTAACAAACAGAGCCCAGAGGTCGAAGATCCTAATTGGACAAAATCCTGAAGATCTAACCTGGGCAGCAAAGAGTAGCCCAGAGGTAGAAGATCCTGCTAACTGGACAGCAAACAGTAGACCAGAGGTCGAAGATCCTGTTAAATGGACAGTAACAGTAGACCAGAGGTCGAAGATCCTGCTAACTGGACACCAAACAATAGCCCAGATTTCAAAGATCCTGCATACTGGACAGCAAATTGTACACAGGTTGAAGATCGTGCTAATTGGAATGCAAACTGTAGACCAGAAGTGAAAGATCCTGCTAAGTAGACAGCAAACAGTAGCATAGAGGGCAGAGATCCTGCTAACTGGACAGCAAACTGTAGATCAGATGTGGAAGATCCTGCTAAGTGAACAGCAAACAGCACAGAGGTGGAAGATCCTGCTAACTGTACAGTAAAACTGTAAGATCAGATGTGGAAGATCCTGCTAAGTGAACAGCAAACAGCACAGAGGTGGAAGATCCTGCTAATTGGAATGCAAACTGTAGAACAGAAGTGGAATATCTTGCTAACTGGACAGTAAAAAGTAGATCAGAGGTGGAAGATCCTGCTAACTGGACAGCAAACAGTAGCCCAGAGATCGAAGATCCTGCTAACTTGACAGTGAACAGTAGCCCAGAGGTCGAAGATCCATCTAACTGGTCAGCAAATCGCCCAGAGGCTGAAGATCCTGCTAATTGGAAAGCACACTGTAGACCAGAAGTCGAAGATCCTGCTAACTGGAGAGCAAACAGTAGCGCAGAGGGCATAGATCCTGCTAACTGGAAAGCAAACAGCCCAGAGCTGGAAGATCGTGCTAACTGGACAGCAAACTGTTGAAGAGAAGTCTAAGATCCTGCTAACTAAATAGCAAACAGTAGCCCAGCGTTCGAAGATCCTGCTAACTAGACAGCACACAGCAGCCCAGAGGTCGAAGATCTTCTAACTGGACAGCAAACAGTAGCCCAGAGGTCGAAGATCCTGCTAATTGGACAGGAAACAGACCAGTGGTCGAAGATCCTGCTAACAGGGCAGCAAAGAGTAGCCCAGAGGTAGTAGATCCTGCTAACTGGACAGCAAACAGACCAGAGGTCGAAGATCCTGTTAAATGGACAGCAAACAGTAGACCAGAGGTCGAAGATCCTGCTAACTGGACAGCAAACAATAGCCCAGATTTCAAAGATCCTGCATACTGGACAGCAAATTGTACACAGGTTGAAGATCGTGCTAATTGGAATGCAAACTGTAGACCAGAAGTGAAAGATCCTGCTAAGTAGACAGCAAACAGTAACATAGAGGGCAGAGATCCTGCTAACTGGACAGCAAACTGTAGATCAGATGTGGAAGATCCTGCTAAGTGAACAGCAAACAGCACAGAGGTGGAAGATCCTGCTAACTGTACAGTAAACTGTAAGAACAGATGTGGAAGATCCTGCTAAGTGAACAGCAAACAGCACAGAGGTGGAAGATCCTGCTAATTGGAATGCAAACTGTAGAACAGAAGTGGAATATCTTGCTAACTGGACAGTAAAAAGTAGATCAGAGGTGGAAGATCCTGCTAACTGGACAGCAAACAGTAGCCCAGAGATCGAAGATCCTGCTAACTTGACAGTGAACAGTAGCCCAGAGGTCGAAGATCCATCTAACTGCTCAGCAAATCGCCCAGAGGCTGAAGATCCTGCTAATTGGAAAGCACACTGTAGACCAGAAGTCGAAGATCCTGCTAACTGGAGAGCAAACAGTAGCGCAGAGGGCATAGATCCTGCTAACTGGAAAGCAAACAGCCCAGAGCTGGAAGATCGTGCTAACTGGACAGCAAACTGTTGAAGAGAAGTCTAAGATCCTGCTAACTAAATAGCAAACAGTAGCCCAGCGTTCGAAGATCCTGCTAACTAGACAGCACACACAGCAGCCCAGAGGTCGAAGATCTTCTAACTGGACAGCAAACAGTAGCCCAGAGGTCGAAGATCCTGCTAATTGGACAGGAAACAGACCAGTGGTCGAAGATCCTGCTAACAGGGCAGCAAAGAGTAGCCCAGAGGTAGAAGATCCTGCTAACTGGACAGCAAACAGTAGACCAGAGGTCGAAGATCCTGTTAAATGGACAGCAAACAGTAGACCAGAGGTCGAAGATCCTGCTAACTGGACAGCAAACAATAGCCCAGATTTCAAAGATCCTGCATACTGGACAGCAAATTGTACACAGGTTTCAAGATCCTGCAAAATTGGAATGCAAAAGATCTGCTAATTGAATGCAAACAGAAGTGAAAGATCCTGCTAAGTAGACAGCAAACAGTAGCATAGAGGGCAGAGATCCTGCTAACTGGACAGCAAACTGTAGATCAGATGTGGAAGATCCTGCTAAGTGAACAGCAAACAGCACAGAGGTGGAAGATCCTGCTAACTGTACAGTAAACTGTAGGATCAGATGTGGAAGATCCTGCTAAGTGAACAGCAAACAGCACAGAGGTGGAAGATCCTGCTAATTGGAATGCAAACTGTAGAACTGAAGTGGAATATCTTGCTAACTGGACAGTAAAAAAGTAGATCAGAGGTGGAAGATCCTGCTAACTGGACAGCAAACAGTAGCCCAGAGATCGAAGATCCTGCTAACTTGACAGTGAACAGTAGCCCAGAGGTCGAAGATCCATCTAACTGGTCAGCAAATCGCCCAGAGGTCGAAGATCCATCTAACTGGTCAGCAAATCGCCCAGAGGCTGAAGATCCTGCTAATTGGAAAGCACACTGTAGACCAGAAGTCGAAGATCCTGCTAACTGGAGAGCAAACAGTAGCGCAGAGGGCATAGATCCTGCTAACTGGAAAGCAAACAGCCCAGAGCTGGAAGATCGTGCTAACTGGACAGCAAACTGTTGAAGAGAAGTCTAAGATCCTGCTAACTAAATAGCAAACAGTAAGATCCTGCTAACTAAGCAAACAGTAGCCAGAAGAAGATCCTGCTAACTAGACAGCACACAGCAGCCCAGAGGTCGAAGATCTTCTAACTGGACAGCAAACAGTAGCCCAGAGGTCGAAGATCCTGCTAATTGGACAGGAAACAGACCAGTGGTCGAAGATCCTGCTAACAGGGCAGCAAAGAGTAGCCCAGAGGTAGAAGATCCTGCTAACTGGACAGCAAACAGTAGACCAGAGGTCGAAGATCCTGCTAACTGGACAGCAAACAGTAGACCAGAGGTCGAAGATCCTGCTAACTGGACAGCAAAACAATAGCCCAGATTTCAAAGATCCTGCATACTGGACAGCAAATTGTACACAGGTTGAAGATCGTGCTAATTGGAATGCAAACTGTAGACCAGAAGTGAAAGATCCTGCTAAGTAGACAGCAAACAGTAGCATAGAGGGCAGAGATCCTGCTAACTGGACAGCAAACTGTAGATCAGATGTGGAAGATCCTGCTAAGTGAACAGCAAACAGCACAGAGGTGGAAGATCCTGCTAACTGTACAGTAAACTGTAAGATCAGATGGGGAAGATCCTGCTAAGTGAACAGCAAACAGCACAGAGGTGGAAGATCCTGCTAATTGGAATGCAAACTGTAGAACAGAAGTGGAATATCTTGCTAACTGGACAGTAAAAAGTAGATCAGAGGTGGAAGATCCTGCTAACTGGACAGCAAACAGTAGCCCAGAGATCGAAGATCCTGCTAACTTGACGACAGTGAACAGTAGCCCAGAGGTCGAAGATCCATCTAACTGGTCAGCAAATCGCCCAGAGGCTGAAGATCCTGCTAATTGGAAAGCACACTGTAGACCAGAAGTCGAAGATCCTGCTAACTGGAGAGCAAACAGTAGCGCAGAGGGCATAGATCCTGCTAACTGGAAAGCAAACAGCCCAGAGCTGGAAGATCGTGCTAACTGGACAGCAAACTGTTGAAGAGAAGTCTAAGATCCTGCTAACTAAATAGCAAACAGTAGCCCAGCGTTCGAAGATCCTGCTAACTAGACAGCACACAGCAGCCCAGAGGTCGAAGATCTTCTAACTGGACAGCAAACAGTAGCCCAGAGGTCGAAGATCCTGCTAATTGGACAGGAAACAGACCAGTGGTCGAAGATCCTGCTAACAGGGCAGCAAAGAGTAGCCCAGAGGTCGAAGATCCTGCTAACTGGACAGCAAACAGTAGATCCTGTTAAATGGACAGCAAACAGTAGACCAGAGGTCGAAGATCCTGCTAACTGGACAGCAAACAATAGCCCAGATTTCAAAGATCCTGCATACTGGACAGCAAATAGTACACAGGTTGAAGATCGTGCTAATTGGAATGCAAACTGTAGACCAGAAGTGAAAGATCCTGCTAAGTAGACAGCAAACAGTAGCATAGAGGGCAGAGATCCTGCTAACTGGACAGCAAACTGTAGATCAGATGTGGAAGATCCTGCTAAGTGAACAGCAAACAGCACAGAGGTGGAAGATCCTGCTAACTAAACAGTAAACTGTAAGATCAGATGTGGAAGATCCTGCTAAGTGAACAGCAAACAGCACAGAGGTGGAAGATCCTGCTAATTGGAATGCAAACTGTAGAACAGAAGTGGAATATCTTGCTAACTGGACAGTAAAAAGTAGATCAGAGGTGGGAGATCCTGCTAACTGGACAGCAAACAGTAGCCCAGAGATCGAAGATCCTGCTAACTTGACAGTGAACAGTAGCCCAGAGGTCGAAGATCCATCTAACTGGTCAGCAAATCGCCCAGAGGCTGAAGATCCTGCTAATTGGAAAGCACACTGTAGACCAGAAGTCGAAGATCCTGCTAACTGGAGAGCAAACAGTAGCGCAGAGGGCATAGATCCTGCTAACTGGAAAGCAAACCGCCCAGAGCTGGAAGATCGTGCTAACTGGACAGCAAACTGTTGAAGAGAAGTCTAAGATCCTGCTAACTAAATAGCAAACACTAGCCCAGCGTTCGAAGATCCTGCTAACTAGACAGCACACAGCAGCCCAGAGGTCGAAGATCTTCTAACTGGACAGCAAACAGTAGCCCAGAGGTCGAAGATCCTGCTAACTGGACAGCAAACAGTAGACCAGAGGTCGAAGATCCTGTTAAATGGACAGCAAACAGTAGACCAGAGGTCGAAGATCCTGCTAACAGGGCAGCAAAGAGTAGCCCAGAGGTAGAAGATCCTGCTAACTGGACAGCAAACAGTAGACCAGAGGTCGAAGATCCTGTTAAATGGACAGCAAACAGTAGACCAGAGGTCGAATCCTGCCTAAAACTGGACAGCAAACAAAATAGCCCAGAGAGGTCAAAGATCCTGCAACTACAGCAAACAACAGCAAAGATCCTGCAACTGGACAGCAAATTGTACAGGTTGAAGATCGTGCTAATTGGAATGCAAACTGTAGACCAGAAGTGAAAGATCCTGCTAAGTAGACAGCAAAAAGTAGCATAGAGGGCAGAGATCCTGCTAACTGGACAGCAAACTGTAGATCAGATGTGGAAGATCCTGCTAAGTGAACAGCAAACAGCACAGAGGTGGAAGATCCTGCTAACTGTACAGTAAACTGTAAGATCAGATGTGGAAGATCCTGCTAAGTGAACAGCAAACAGCACAGAGGTGGAAGATCCTGCTAATTGGAATGCAAACTGTAGAACAGAAGTGGAATATCTTGCTAACTGGACAGTAAAAAGTAGATCAGAGGTGGAAGATCCTGCTAACTGGACAGCAAACAGTAGCCCAGAGATCGAAGATCCTGCTAACTTGACAGTGAACAGTAGCCCAGAGGTCGAAGATCCATCTAACTGGTCAGCAAATCGCCCAGAGGCTGAAGATCCTGCTAATTGGAAAGCACACTGTAGACCAGAAGTCGAAGATCCTGCTAACTGGAGAGCAAACAGTAGCGCAGAGGGCATAGATCCTGCTAACTGGAAAGCAAACAGCCCAGAGCTGGAAGATCGTGCTAACTGGACAGCAAACTGTTGAAGAGAAGTCTAAGATCCTGCTAACTAAATAGCAATCAGTAGCCCAGCGTTCGAAGATCCTGCTAACTAGACAGCACACAGCAGCCCAGAGGTCGAAGATCTTCTAACTGGACAGCAAACAGTAGCCCAGAGGTCGAAGATCCTGCTAATTGGACAGGAAACAGACCAGTGGTCGAAGATCCTGCTAACTGGACAGCAAACAGTAGACCAGAGGTCGAAGATCCTGCTAACAGGACAGCAAACAGTAGACCAGAGGTCGAAGATCCTGCTAACTGGACAGCAAACAGTAGACCAGAGGTCGAAGATCCTGCTAACTGGACAGCAAACAATAGCCCAGAGTTCAAAGATCCCGCATACTGGACAGCAAACAGTAGACCAGAGGTCGAAGATCCTGCTAACTGGACAGCAAACAATAGCCCAGATTTCAAAGATCCTGCATACTGGACAGCAAATTGTACACAGGTTGAAGATCGTGCTAATTGGAATGCAAACTGTAGCATAGAGGGCAGAGATCCTGCTAACTGGACAGCAAACTGTAGATCAGATGTGGAAGATCCTGCTAAGTGAACAGCAAACAGCACAGAGTGGAAGATCCTGCTAACTGTACAGTAAACTGTAAGATCAGATGTGGAAGATCCTGCTAAGTGAACAGCAAACAGCACAGAGGTGGAAGATCCTGCTAATTGGAATGCAAACTGTAGAACAGAAGTGGAATATCTTGCTAACTGGACAGTAAAAAAAAGATCAGAGGTGGAAGATCCTGCTAACTGGACAGCAAACAGTAGCCCAGAGATCGAAGATCCTGCTAACTTGACAGTGAACAGTAGCCCAGAGGTCGAAGATCCATCTAACTGGTCAGCAAATCGCCCAGAGGCTGAAGATCCTGCTAATTGGAAAGCACACTGTAGACCAGAAGTCGAAGATCCTGCTAACTGGAGAGCAAACAGTAGCGCAGAGGGCATAGATCCTGCTAACTGGAAAGCAAACAGCCCAGAGCTGGAAGATCGTGCTAACTGGACAGCAAACTGTTGAAGAGAAGTCTAAGATCCTGCTAACTAAATAGCAAACAGTAGCCCAGCGTTCGAAGATCCTGCTAACTAGACAGCACACAGCAGCCCAGAGGTCGAAGATCTTCTAACTGGACAGCAAACAGTAGCCCAGAGGTCGAAGATCCTGCTAATTGGACAGGAAACAGACCAGTGGTCGAAGATCCTGCTAACAGGGCAGCAAAGAGTAGCCCAGAGGTCGAAGATCCTGCTAAGTGAACATCAAACAGCGCAGAGGTGGAAGATCCTGCTAACTGGACAGCAAACAGTAGACCAGAGGTCGAAGATCCTGTTAAATGGACAGCAAACAGTAGACCAGAGGTCGAAGATCCTGCTAACTGGACAGCAAACAATAGCCCAGATTTCAAAGATCCTGCATACTGGACAGCAAATTGTACACAGGTTGAAGATCCTGCTAATTGGAATGCAAACTGTAGACCAGAAGTGAAAGATCCTGCTAAGTAGACAGCAAACAGTAGCATAGAGGGCAGAGATCCTGCTAACTGGACAGCAAACTGTAGATCAGATGTGGAAGATCCTGCTAAGTGAACAGCAAACAGCACAGAGGTGGAAGATCCTGCTAACTGTACAGTAAACTGTAAGATCAGATGTGGAAGATCCTGCTAAGTGAACAGCAAACAGCACAGAGGTGGAAGATCCTGCTAATTGGAATGCAAACTGTAGAACAGAAGTGGAATATCTTGCTAACTGGACAGCAAACAGTAGCCCAGAGATCGAAGATCCTGCTAACTTGACAGTGAACAGTAGCCCAGAGGTCGAAGATCCATCTAACTGGTCAGCAAATCGCCCAGAGGCTGAAGATCTGCTAATTGGAAAGCACACTGTAGACCAGAAGTCGAAGATCCTGCTAACTGGAGAGCAAACAGTAGCGCAGAGGGCATAGATCCTGCTAACTGGAAAGCAAACAGCCCAGAGCTGGAAGATCGTGCTAACTGGACAGCAAACTGTTGAAGAGAAGTCTAAGATCCTGCTAACTAAATAGCAAACAGTAGCCCAGCGTTCGAAGATCCTGCTAATTGGACAGGAAACAGACCAGTGGTCGAAGATCCTGCTAACAGGGCAGCAAAGAGTAGCCCAGAGGTAGAAGATCCTGCTAACTGGACAGCAAACAGTAGACCAGAGGTCGAAGATCCTGTTAAATGGACAGCAAACAGTAGACCAGAGGTCGAAGATCCTGCTAACTGGACAGCAAACAATAGCCCAGATTTCAAAGATCCTGCATACTGGACAGCAAATTGTACACAGGTTGAAGATCGTGCTAATTGGAATGCAAACTGTAGACCAGAAGTGAAAGATCCTGCTAAGTAGACAGCAAACAGTAGCATAGAGGGCAGAGATCCTGCTAACTGGACAGCAAACTGTAGATCAGATGTGGAAGATCCTGCTAAGTGAACAGCAAACAGCACAGAGGTGGAAGATCCTGCTAACTGTACAGTAAACTGTAAGATCAGATGTGGAAGATCCTGCTAAGTGAACAGCAAACAGCACAGAGGTGGAAGATCCTGCTAATTGGAATGCAAACTGTAGAACAGAAGTGGAATATCTTGCTAACTGGAAGGTAAAAAGTAGATCAGAGGTGGAAGATCCTGCTAACTGGACAGCAAACAGTAGCCCAGAGATCGAAGATCCTGCTAACTTGACAGTGAACAGTAGCCCAGAGGTCGAAGATCCATCTAACTGGTCAGCAAATCGCCCAGAGGCTGAAGATCCTGCTAATTGGAAAGCACACTGTAGACCAGAAGTCGAAGATCCTGCTAACTGGAGAGCAAACAGTAGCGCAGAGGGCATAGATCCTGCTAACTGGAAAGCAAACAGCCCAGAGCTGGAAGATCGTGCTAACTGGACAGCAAACTGTTGAAGAGAAGTCTAAGATCCTGCTAACTAAATAGCAAACAGTAGCCCAGCGTTCGAAGATCCTGCTAACTAGACAGCACACAGCAGCCCAGAGGTCGAAGATCCTGCTAATTGGACAGGAAACAGACCAGTGGTCGAAGATCCTGCTAACAGGGCAGCAAAGAGTAGCCCAGAGGTAGAAGATCCTGCTAACTGGACAGCAAACAGTAGACCAGAGGTCGAAGATCCTGTTAAATGGACAGCAAACAGTAGACCAGAGGTCGAAGATCCTGCTAACTGGACAGCAAACAATAGCCCAGATTTCAAAGATCCTGCATACTGGGCAGCAAATTGTACACTAATTGGAATGCAAACTGTAGACCAGAAGTGAAAGATCCTGCTAAGTAGACAGCAAACAGTAGCATAGAGGGCAGAGATCCTGCTAACTGGACAGCAAACTGTAGATCAGATGTGGAAGATCCTGCTAAGTGAACAGCAAACAGCACAGAGGTGGAAGATCCTGCTAACTGTACAGTAAACTGTAAGATCAGATGTGGAAGATCCTGCTAAGTGAACAGCAAACAGCACAGAGGTGGAAGATCCTGCTAATTGGAATGCAAACTGTAGAACAGAAGTGGAATATCTTGCTAACTGGACAGTAAAAAGTAGATCAGAGGTGGAAGATCCTGCTAACTGGACAGCAAACAGTAGCCCAGAGATCGAAGATCCTGCTA